>JZKD02S1672762.1:745364-784524 GCA_000966675.3 Picea glauca
TATATATATATATATATATATATTAAAATGAGGTATTATATTGTGTCAATATGATGTTTTGTTGTTTGGTTATATACATCAATCTATAATATAATATATATTAAAATGAGGTATTATATTGTGTCAAGTTTGAATTCAAATCTCACATTATGTGAAATAAAACTTTATTAAATTGTTTAAAATAATTTTTTTGAGTTGAAGAAAGAGATTTTTATAATTGAAATAAGATGATTTTTTTTTCCCTCATATTAAAATGGGTTATTGTATCATATCAATGAAACGTTTCATGTTATAAGTCATTATAAATTAAATACAAATCATTACTTATTACAAACAATGAGTAAGAATAATTATTATGTTACTTGAAGGGATTGAAGAGATTTTACTCACTATTAAATTGTTGCAAAGTTTAAATATTTTTTTTCTTTCATATTAAATAAATAAGATAGTTTTACTAACCCAAGGGGTTAGCTAAATATAGTCAATAGTCAACGTTGTTGATTTCTTTAGGTGAAACACACGGATTTATGCTAATAAATCTATTAAAATTAGCATATATATATAATGTATTAAATAGATATGGTATATGGACAAATGCAAGGATATGTTATAAGTAATATTAAAGATTAAGGTGCATAATAAATTAATATAATATAAATATAAATATTGTTTGTGTTTGTAATGAATAAGGACGTTAAGTAAGGGTGGTTTATTACAGTACAAAGAAATTAACACAAATGATTGGGTTATTTAACAATGTTTAAAGTAGGATAGAGAGGTGGAAGAAAGGTAATAGGAGGCAAGTTAAATAAGAAGTTATAATTGAGTTAAGGTGGATTGGAAATGCATAAACTAACAATATGATGTATTATATGGAAGAACAAAATGGTAATAGTTGATTAAGCATAGTGAAGTGTGCTACTTAAGTGGTAAATTGAATATATTCTATAAAAGTAAGGGAGAGTAGTTGAAGTAAGAAATAAAAGATTTATGAGATAATAAGATGATAAGTTTGCAAAAAAAATAAATTATTCATTAAGTTAAGAAGTTATGATGTGATTAAAATAATATTAATAATAATAATAAGGAAAGAGAGAAAGTGGTAGTGGATGTAGGGTGGATGGGAATGTGTAAAAGAAATGCTAAATGAGACAATACAATATAAGGAATGTTAGTGAACTCTAGAAAATATGGTATGGAGTAATAATATAACGAAATCCTAAGTGATACCATAAGGGCCTATGTTTTGAACAAGGAACTTGAGTTCAAAATGATAATGGAAATTTCATGGTAATATTTGAGCGAATTGCTAATAGTTAGTTATGCATTGATTTGTTAATTCAATTTGAGTTTAATACTAAGGAATAATGACAGTGAGTGCAAGTGATGAAAAACATTACTATCTACCACCACCTTGCATGAATATGACCTTGCAGTTAAATCAAAATTGCAAGATGCATACTCAATGTAACATTTACAATGCTCAATTAAAGGGAAATTTAGTTTACTTAAGGGAAACCAATTTACAAGTTGAATAACAAACAATAAGAATGTTCCTCCCACATTTAAAATTATTTTATAATAAGGTGAAGGAACTTGATGAGTGCTAGTAATGGATCTAGAAAGTGAAAGAGGCCAAAATTGGTTAGTATCGTATAGATATAACGGATATAAAGTTGATACGTATGAAAATAAATTGCAAGAGAAGAAAGCCTTAAAGACAAGTACTGTTAGAGTGTAGAATGGACCCTAGTAGGAAACTTACTCTTGGTTTTTGATACTAACTAAAGCAAGGTATACATGGTGCTTGTACATATAGGCATGTTGTGAATTGTTAATATTAAGCATGAAATTTTCGACTATGATGGAAATGATCCTATACAAAACATTTAACTTGATCGAGATCTAGTTTTTATGACTTGAGAGGAAAGTTAGATTGAGGACAATGACCAAACTATGAAGTGATGACATCACATGAAAATCATTTAGTAGTACATTGATCAATGTCCCTAAGCATGGGAAATTTTGTGATGGTATATGTATTGTATCACTCAAGTTAGGGTGATAGTAAAGTCAATGATAATGGATTATAATTTTTAAGATATTCTAGGTGGAATTATATGCTTGGATTAATGAAATTATAATCAAACTCAATATAAGATTCACTTAACTAAAGAACCAATAATGAGATAAGATTATAAATGACTATCAAACTAGTAGACTATACTTTAATCTATAAGAGAAACACGTACTTTCATTAATTTAATTACCAATGGTAATAAAATAGAGTCAAGACATAGTAAGGTGCCTACTAAATAGGCTTAGTTACAATCAAAATATTAATAGCCTCGACATGTTTTAATCAAGTCATTGTCCAATGGGACCAATATAACAGAAGGTTTTCTATCAGGAAAGACAAATAGAAGTTGTGTCATAAATTCTACTCATATTGTGAATGAGCATAACTTCGGGACAGAGTTTCTTGAAGGGTGGGTGTATGTAACACCCCATATTTTGGCTTTAGGTAGTTAGAAATTTGATTTTTCTCATCTTAGTAATTCATTTCTAAACAACTATTTGGACTGAACAATATTTATATAGACATGTGACAAGTGTACATCTTGACCTATTTATGTGTTGCATACTATTATTTTCATTGTTATATACTTATGATGATGATAACTCTTTAGATTTGTACAAACATGAAAATTAAGATATGGAATTTAGGTACGTGGATATCAAATCAAATTTATGTTGTGAATGCATAACAGATGCAAGCCATGATAAAAATAAACATAGATTTCTTAATTGAACGTCAATACAGATATGGATTCTTATATGAATTATGATGTATATACATAGATATGAGTTATTGGTGAACTAACCTATAGGTTGATGAGCTATGTGATAGCCAAATGACTACAATGATGAGGTAACATGGATTCCATAGACATCAAAATGATAGTGTATGTTATAAGTTATAAATTTATGATTCAAAATATTGCAATGAATTGTTGTAAGTGTGGTTTTGACAGGACACACAATTTTCCCAGAGTGTTTGTTTGATGACGTGACTCTAAGAATAATAGTTGCACAATAGGGCTTGATGTAGGGTGTTTACCCTAGTTCTATAAGGAGGGGTGGAGGTATTTACCACCATTTGTCCTCCAAAACTTAGAGTCGTGGGAGGGTCGTGTGAAGTCACGCTCCCCTAGACGTGTGATGGTGACTGCTAGTTTCCTATTGGGGATTCTTGGTCGAGATGTATGACACTTCCACTTAGGGGCTCTATCTAGAGTTAGGTCAATATATTTGACACTCCATCTTATTCCAACATAGGAAATGATAGGATGGAATATGGAAGTAGGTTAGGAAGGAAGGATGCTTCGATGTTAGTTGATAATACTCATTGGGGATTAGAGATGCCACTATTGTTTAATCACCTAGTTCCTACCATGTTTAAAACACTCTTTGATTTCCTTTTGATATTTTAAGTGTGATAATGAGTTATTGATGAATTGGTGTAATTTTGTTCGTTAAGTTTATTAAATGATGAATTACTTGATCTGTTGTCCTACATGTCTTGGTGATCATATAGGAACTATGCAATAGAGGCAATGGTTATCGTTATTAGATACATGAGATATGTGTCTGCTAGCTACGCACACATACCCTACCTATGTACACTAGTACAATTAATTAATGTATTAATTATTAAAGTAAATTATTAACTATTTAATTGAATGTTTATTGAATATGTAAATTATATTGCATACAAAATATCTAGAAGCATTAAATACCTTCTTGACTTTGATAGATGGTGGGTATGATGAATTAATTGGGCATGATGGGGTGTTATGTACATTTTTGGGAAAATTTTCAAATTACATTTATTAGCTAGCATGAGAAGAAAGACTTTTCATTTTATTTATTGTTGTTTAATTCAAGTCATTTATATTTTAGTTTTATTTTAATATTTTACCAAAAATATAGATAAGGGAGGTTGATGAATAATAATGAGTGTGGTTGAGGAGACTTGGGGAAGGGTGTATGGAAACTTGATAAATAGGGAGGAGAAGTGGTGGGTAAGGGGGGATTTGAGAGGTTTGAGCATAATGAGAGGTTGTGAAATATTTGGAAGATATATTTATTATGATGTTTTTGTTTCAACATTTGTGCTTTGTTGTTCTTGGAGTCATGGGCACAAAGAGATAAGAAACTGAAAGGTTTCTTGGAGCTAGGAAGCTGACTAGGCTCCTAGTTGGCTGGGAGGATTCCTTTATTTCACTCTAGGAAAGTGGGAAAATATTGCTTGGAAGCGCCTAGGACTACATTACAATGATGAGCTTCAACAAACTAGGTGTTTTCGAGTGGTATTTTGTTATTGATATTTTTATATACTTTTGTTTTAAGTTCTAAATCTTAGAGTTAACCTATTACTTATTTCATCATGTTATTTATATTGATCATTGAGCAAATGTAGAAGAATTGTGTAAATGAAAATCAATGAAATTATGTTAAAACAAAGTTGTTATTGTGTATGTATTCAAGGAATGATTATTTTCCTAACATCCCATATGGGTGTTACAGATCATATTGCATCTATTGGGGAGAAGTTGGATGGAATAGAGCTCACAAATGTGGCACTCAATGGTCTTCAAAAGTAATGGGAACCATATTTCAAATGATTTTGTTCTCGAGAGAATATTCCATATAGGTATAGGCTTTAGGATGATTGCATCCAGTATGAGAATAGTAAGAGTATAAATATGGAAATAAAGAATATGTATAGGAGAACCTAACTCTGGTTAGTGAAGCCAATAAGAGAAAAGGAGAAGGTTCCAAAGGTAATATTGATGGGGAAACCTCATAGATAGGGAAAACAAATTAGGAATTTGGTAATATCAAGTACTTTGCATGCCACAATAATGGTCAAGATTATGCATCATAGTATTTGGAGAAGAAAAATGGGAAAGGATGGACATAGGCAGTAGCATAAACAAATATACAACTAGATGATTTTGCAAAATGAATTGAGAAGGAATTATCATTGGTATCCTACCTCTCTACTATCACCAAAACTAAGTGTTCATGGTACTTGGACATTTTTACATATCATGATATGACAAAAACATGAGATCTATTTAGAATTATAATGAAGAATGACTCACGTAACCATGTGGAGCTTGGTGAT
Organism: Picea glauca; assembly: GCA_000966675.3. Taxonomy (NCBI): domain Eukaryota; kingdom Viridiplantae; phylum Streptophyta; class Pinopsida; order Pinales; family Pinaceae; genus Picea; species Picea glauca. The sequence continues at coordinate 750,559 of JZKD02S1672762.1, forward strand.
GATGCCAAGTATGAAGTGAAGGGGGAGGGAACTATCGTGTTTAATTTTGAGTCAAGAGATACATTCCAGGCCTAAGATGTGCTTTATGTACAAAAATTCAAGACAAATTCGCTCTTAGTCTTATTTTTGGAGGACATGGGTTTTTTTGTCATGTTCAAGAAAGGGGAAGTAATCATACATGAAGAGGGAGCTATTCTTGATACAAAAATGAGAAATGGGGTTATAAATGGAAAGTTATAAAGGTTGCAAGGAAATTATATTTGTAGGTCCAAGGGGATCTTGAATCTTATGCATTCAGATGTGAATCATCCAGTGTCAATGGAAGACTAAAAGGAGACGAAGGATCTCAAAGGAGAACACCATTTAAAGGATTTGATTTTACGGACTCAAAATTCATGTAAGGAGGAGGATTTATCCTGTTACATTTCTTTTAGAAGACTCGATTATTTTGAACTGACATTGAGGGATACTTATGAGAAAGTTGAGGATCTTTGGAGCACATTAAGGAGAGGAGGCCTTCGTAAATGTTTTTGAACTTAATAGGACTAATGAGTAACATGATTGAATACGTATCATACCATTAGGTTTAAAATTATCTTACGGTGCAGGATGATGTGTAGGATATTGTGCCAATATTAGAGGAAAAATTTGTTCCAAGTGGATTTTCCAGAAGTGCCTTCTTCACTATGAGGGAGTCTTGAAGTGCATACCATTAGAGGGGTATTTCATCTACATATCTCAAAGTTGTTCAAATACTTATATCCCAGTACTTTACTTTAATTAAAGGTATTATCAAAGAAAAGTGATTTTATTAATTACTTGAGATTAATTTAATAAAATGATAATGTTATTTAGGATTAGTGGATTAAATATTATACATTGATCTCTGGTGAGGTGAGATCTAATGCCAAGCATTAATCACTTTGGATATTAGGTCTCGGTCATAACTCAATATTATAAAAGAAAGGATAGGGTAAAGGAAGGAGACACTACATATGATCAAATCATAGAGAGATAGAATAAATGACTTCTTTTGAAGGATATATTCTATTTCCTCTCAAGATACATCACATTTAGGTAACATTGTATGACATATTGCAAGGCACCTGGAAATCTCCTTGCAGATATCAAGATCGTGCACATTTATCCAAGAACCACACATTAGTCTCATATCATCAATGTTAAATATATCTTTAGAAGATTTTGTCAATTCCCAACTATTCTTGACAAGATATACGTAGTGAATCTAAAATTTCCATTTAAACTCAATTCCTGAATATTCTTGCAATTCTGCAGTGAATCGATGGAAGTTTTTTAGTGAATCTAAAAATCCCATTTGAAATAAATTCTTGCAATTCTTTAGTGAATCGATGACATCATCAAACAAATTCATGTAATACCTGAGTCTAAGATATCTAAGCCTCTTCCAAATACTAGTGATGGAATCGATGATAGAATCCAACAAATTGGGAATATCACACACGGAAATCTCCTTGATCAAAACATAATTAGTGATAAACACTACATATGAAATGTATTATTTGGTTTGGTGTGAATTTAATAATGATACTATTAGAATATTTTTTGAGACATTATGAAGTCAACTATAGATGAGAGTATTGAGAGTAGGCTTCCAGGAAACCCATGTGAGCATGTTTTTCCACCGTTTGCAAACCATGGATGCTGAGAGGAGATCCTTTGGCTCTAAAAGACATGAGAGGATGCGGGATAACACTCTATTGTATATCATGGAAATATCCATGATACTCTAAATACTGTTATAGTTGAGCCCAATGCATGCCAACACAAACTCAAATATGTTCTTACCGTTGATAAGGGAATGGAATAGAGAGAAAATTGAGGTTGTATTTAGATATGAGATAGGAAATGGTACTGGTGTAGAAAACGAGAAGAGGTTAATAATTGATTAGATTAGGTTTTTGTTAAGCCATAAATAGGGGCACATTACCCCTTAATTGGGGTGTATTACATTAATATTGTTATCTTATTTATTTCATCTTGGGTCCATTAGTTGTAATTGTACCTCCTAGTATCCTTTATATACCAAGGAGACATTTCCATTTGGAATCATCTTGTATTTGTAAATTTATGTGGTGTATAAGGAGGTTGTCACCTCGAAGATGCTTATTATCTGAAATTCTCTCATTGTCAAGGAATTGAATACTTATTATAAGTTTTTTTTATACTATTTTGATATTTGGTTCTTAACATTTGGGATCAGAGATCAAGGTCTTGGGGTTTCGCTGTTGCATTTGAGACACCTTGGAATTTTATCTATAACTCGTTTTCTACAATGTTTCAAGAGGAACTCCCTGTATTGTATTTATTATACGAATCAAGGTACTTGGGGACCATATTTCAGCTCCCGAGGCCTTATAATTTCAGAGATATATCTTTTTTAAGATAGGGTTTCGTAGTCATCCTGAATTTAGTTATCGCGAAATTTTCCCTATAATTGATTTTGTAAATTTTATCACCGTAAAACTAGGAGGATATTCAGATAAAGTATCATGGTATATGTGATAAAAAATGCATCTTTTGGGTTATCCTGTATATACACCCTGTGTAATATAGGGTAGATGACTAATCATATTAAGAGTCTCAAATAGGTGTTCTAGGTAAAACAATGATATCTTCTTCAGTGAGTATCCAAATTAAGTGAGACTAGTTTCATTGGACATTAGGAAGTGAGTACTATTTATGGTACAAGTTTCATAATCAAATCTCAGATATTTTTCTCTTGGCATGATTTAGAAGTATGTTGTCCTGGAAGGTCCAAAAATAATCAAGGTGTGGGGAAGTTACCATAAATTGCACTTGGAACATCCAATTTTGATCAAACCTGTGGTATTGTGGATAAGGCATATCATAGAACTAAATAATGAAATTTTCATACCCAGAAGGGCCGAAATTTTTGAGATACATTAGAAGAAAGATCTTCAGGCAGAACCACCTTAAAATCAAAGTTTAAAAGTGATACTTGTCAAACATGCCACCAAAAAAGGGAAATTATACACAAAACGAGCCTTTAGATAGTCCTACTTGGACTATTGATGAAGGTGAATAATTGAGCAGGGACATAAATGATTTACAAAAGAAGACAGTAACAAAATATGAACTACAAGGGATGATGGATTCAACTAGAGCTAAGTTGGAGGAAATAATGATTACTAAGATGGATGGTTTAAAAAGGTAGATCATGGACGTATTAAAAAATTTCATAATACGGAGGCCACCCAAAAGTGAAAATGTATCCCATGAAATTCATGATGAGGAAACAAGGTGTAATGTACCGCAAATTTCCCAAATAATTTTTTTTTGTTAGGGGGCATTAAAGTCCCTTGAATATCCAACATTGTTTTGCGACATAGAGATAATCAATTATATATATATATAATTCCTTTAATGTATGCATATCATTTTTACTTCTTTGTCATTATCCCTCTTAAAGGACGAAGCAGATTTAGACTCCACTGGTCTCTTACTGTTATATTTCATTATAGCGTCATTATTGGATTATGAATCACACACATATTTGTATTGAATAGTTTGTGACCATGAACGTCAAATCCCTTAGAAAATCCACTAAGTCTATGTCAAGACATGTTATCCACTAGGATTAAACATGACTCAACAATTAAGTGATTCGAAAGCTGTTTTATGGTGGATGACATGTCAAGTCTGAGCCTACTCCATGCTAGCATGTAGGAATTTACTCTTGGCCCTATCCATTAATGGTGAAGCATGTCCCGTACTTTCTAGAATTGAAACTTAGGAGAAAAATCCCAACGTAGGATCGCCACCTCTCTCAACTTCACATGGCAGTGATATGGGGAATACTAGTCACTATTACTCCTGTAACGAGGCCCTCGAGGTAACACTTGTTTTTGTTATTTACCATTTAGTATGTAACACAAACTACCTCTACGTTGTATATGACCAGTGATTTTGTAAGGCTTGGCTCTGCTAAGGGATGGCCTCTCTCTTGTATTCAATTGATGAATTCATAAGGCTCGTCTCTGGTGTTAGATGGCCTCCGCACTATACAGAACCATTGATTTGCTAAATATCCGCTATGTGAGTGATGGAAGGAGGAAACACACAACCGTGGTTCTCCATGCACAAGGGTAAGTAACATTTTTGTTGCTTATGTTCTCTGTTAGACGTATCCCATGAATGTATTCTCTATGTGGTGCAATGTAAAATAAAAGAGAGGTTCCATGAACAAACTTCACGTTTTATTTTTCTTTGTTTGAGGATGGACAAAGTATTACATTTGTGCCTCCATATGGGTTTTCCTCCTGGGATTATACTGTGTGTTATGGTTCCCTTTGTAATTTGGGTGAAAATCCCTTAGATTTAATGCTCGAGTTTGAGGGTTATTGTGTTTCCTCTTTGTTGGATGTCATTCTTAAATATTAAAATCATTTGTGGTCCCTTCCTAGTTAGACCATGGCCCAAATCGATAATATAAAATTGAACCCTCTAGTATTTATAGTTTTCTTTTATCATCATTCATATTACTAATATTATTATACTTTGTAATCCATCCAAAGATCTGAAGGCTTATTGATGTTATTCATACTTGACTGTTTAAAACATTGTAGAAAATTTTATAATTTACATTATGTATATAAATGGGAAATTGATAGGATCTTATTCGTTTGAAACAACTTTTATTTGTATCCTCTAGTTGTGAAAAGATTTCCTCTGCCGGGAGGAATTTTGGTTTTTTTCACAACCACCTCAGCAACATCCTTCATTTGATCTCTTGTCTGATAGAGTTATGAATTAAGTTGTTTATGTAAGGCCTTTCCTATGTCGACACTCTTCACTAGAAACCAAGAGGGTATCCTTGTTTAATCAACTATTGAATGTATGTGGAATGAAAGTCATAGGGTTCGAACATGTTTTTGCACAATTGGAATTTAACCTAAGGATTGGGTTCTTACTGTAATTTCTATGCACTCACACTTTTGTATTTTACCTTTCTGTAATTCTATTTAATTTTAATGATCCATCTATAACGAATATACTCATGTAGAATCTTATGCACCTCTATGCTTTCTTGTTAATTTAAAAAATTATTCACTGTGATCGTTTCCCCAAATTGGAAATTCACCTCTATGAATTCTTATTAGTTTAATAATTATTCATTGTGATCATTACCCCAAATCAGAAATTTAAATTGTGTTTTATGGGGATTTAAACTGGTAGTTTTGTTTAATCGTTGGCCTTGCAACAATCGACTCCTTTTGTTTATTTGTTCGTCTACTCAAGGTTTGGAGAATAACTATTATGTGCTTCTTGTTTGATTAATCTATGCATGGTCTATTTCACTGATAGCAGGTTTCACTTCTTTGCTTATTGTTGCTTTATTTATTTTACAAGTGAAAATTTCTATGCACAGATATATGAAATTAATGATGGGCCCTTTATGTTTTGTGAGGTTACCCATGACTCGGTTTTGGGTCCAGTCCTCCTCCTCCTAGATCATGGATAGATTTTCTCACAAGGGACAAAAGGTGATCTATTTTTTTTTGGGACTCAAGTTAAGTTTTTTTCCTTTCATTATTCTATTGTTTGATTTCCATAGAATTAAAATGATATCACAGTTACTAAACCCCTTGTTTACTTCTTTTGCAGGTTGTGCAAGTTGGTGTAATTGGATGAATGAATCTTCTTACCTTGAAAGGTGTTCGAGTTCCATGTTCTTCCTTGACCAATCTATGCGTGTATTTCTTTGGTTACATACAGATTATGTGTATACTTCTTAGAGCTTTGTTTACAATACAAGAGGTTGCGGATTCCTTGGTCTATTGTACTCCAACTATAATATTTTAACAATGATCGATTGAATACAATGGTTTCTTTTTCAAGATACCTTGAATTCTACTAAATAATTATATTTTTATGGTAATAAAGAATGTATTCGAACTATTATTCTTTCTATCTATTCTTTGCAGTGTTTGTGTATGTACAGATTTGAATAGAAATTCAAAATATATACATATTCAGTGGCCAATAGGAACATAAAAATAGTTTTACTATTTCTTTATGTATGATCACACCCACACACACACACACACACACACATATATATAGTTAAATATTTATGTACAACCATCACATTCAAATACACAATATTTCTAATATCATTTAACTATGATAATCCATAGTAAAACATGGTCATATAGTCTCGTAAGAGTTGATTTCACTTATGTATACATAGTCAACATATTCCTAACAAATGATAACCATAAATATAACATTGAAAAAATAATACAAACTCAGATACATATCTTAAACCTGATGTTGGAATACAAATGGAACAACCATGTTCAACAAACCATAGAACATAACAACCAAGTTCACTGGTCCTATTCACCCCCTAGCCTAACCATGAGTAAATAAGGGAAAATTGAATTATCCTCCTTAGCTATAGTCACCATCCATAGATCAGAAAAATCATTTTCCTCACACTAACCATGGTCATAACAAAAAATACTTTATTTCCCAACATACTAAGAAACGTCATGCCTCCTCCATATGTTGTTTTTATTATGCATCCATGTGCCTAGGTATTTCCTTCTCTCCTTGGGGAAATTCAAAGCTTTACAAATCCCAAATTTTTAGGGGCATCTAGTGGTCAAATTCCACTTCTACCACTTGTAAAAACTAGTCTTGAGGTAACTCAAACCTGTTCCCCACTGATGCAAGAGAATCGATCCACCTCATCACACTCCAGCAGATTATAACAAGTGGTGTGCATTCAATAAATAGAGAGGCATCGCCCTCTCATTTTGACTTCGAGAATCTAAAGTGTGATCAAGGAAATTAATGTTGAAAAGTTGGAAGAGCCAAGTTGTGCCTTCACATAAGTTGGAGATAAGGTTTCCATTAAGTGGTTCATGGTAGGAGGGATTTGCATCCAATTCGAATAATATTTCCATGATTGTAATCTGCCCATTAGACTGGCATTTTGAATGGTGATTAGACGCCACTAGTTTAGCTTAGAGGGAATCCCGTCGGGCCCCTCTTGTATAAATCTTTGTATTGTATGCTCGGGAGAGGCTACTAAACTTTGATGAAAAATCATTGTAAGCCAAGTTGGAGAGGTTGATAAGAGCCCAGACTTAGTTGCAGTGTGGACTATAAACATTGTAAATTGGCATTCTTCCATTATTATAAAAGGGACAGATTTTCCTATTTGTTAATTTTTGTGTAATGGATATTTTGTTGTGAATGTCATCTGTATGCATTTGAGTTGTAGATGTATGTTAGAAATCATCTGAAGGGATAGAGATACAATTTTATATCGGTGAGTGTGTTGGATTAGGTATCGTTCTCTAGGCTAAGTGCAAGGAGTGCGAGACAGAGGGTGGAAACTCTGTGAGTCTATGCAAGGAGTGCATGTCTGAACTCAGTGGAGTCATAAGAGGAGTTGTCAAGAGGGAACACCAGGATAATTCACAGAATCAAGAGTAAATTTCAAGGTGGTTGGGTACCTTGGAAGGGAACAGTGTGTAGGAGGAAACACAACATAGAGTTATTGAATACTCTATAATACTCTGTCAGAAGAGCATAGAGAAAGTATGAGAGCATATAAAATAAATAAATTCTAAAGTGTTAGAATCCTTAAGATAACCTCAGGGTTTGACACAGACCCTCAACCCTCGGGCCAAGATCCACTCAAGATCGTTCTAAATTATCCTCGAGCTGAAGCGACTCCTTTGGTTTCCTACTGGAACCTTCAACGAATCCGATCCACAGGTCCTTCGCGAAAAACCTCCCTACATAACTCAACACCAGGCACAATCCTTACGTCTCCATGCGACCACAATCGGGCCTTAGCGCAAGTGATTTTCGTGACTCGTGATCTCAAAAATTAGTGAGTCAAAGACCCTCAACTCGAAACCTCTGATACCCAAGATTTGATATGAGTATGACTTCTTCCTCGCTAGCACCTCTACAAGAGACCACTGGACAGGGCCTAACTCTAGTACCCCTCGCAACTCGCAACTTCACAAGTTGGAGTGTTGAGCCTTCGTGCTCCTCCTTTGCGAATCCCCGAGACACGATAAGTCAACAATGGGTTGACTCCTTCCCAGGTGACATGTGTCCACCACCTGTCACCTGCTTCCACTTTTCTCTGGGCGCTGGTTGTTATGCCACCTGTCAATAACGTGGCCCCCATCTAACGGATATGCCACGTGTTCGTACGAGCCCTCGACATTTGGAACTTTGCGACTTCTGCAGTCGAAAAGAAATTCATTCAACCCACGAACCTTTGATACACGATACCCCGCGAAGGTTCTGATCCAACGGTTCTCCCATGAGTTGGATCCAATGGTCTGGATCTCCCTCCCTTCTCCTCGCAACTCGAGACAAAACCAATAATTTAGTCTGCCCTTCAAACCCATGAACCCCGAATTTGCGAAATGACCCAACAACGTGGGTTGAAATGAGATCAACGGTTCTTATCGATCATGATCAATGGTTCACGTTGATTATTGATACTTGGGTGGTGAGTTCGTCCAACTCTTAATCACCTTACAACTCCACGGGAAACTATGGTACTCACAACTTTGCGAGCTCTCCACGGAGAATTATGACCGCCCGATTCACTCTTCAATGACTTCTACCCAACGCGTGAATGTTCTCCCTCTTGAACTTAATTTATGTGGGATGCTTTCAATATCCATTTCCCTTTGAACACTTCAAAGGTGTTATCCCTCCTGAGCTTTCACTTGCAAACTCAAGCCTCCAAAAAGATCCCTGCTCGCACTGCTTGCGGAAAACTTTCAAATAACCTCTGGCTATTTGAGTCTTCGACTCTGTGCACACTTTGCAATAGTAGTCCTTCAACTTTCCCCTTGGTTGATAATTTCTAAGGCTTCTAACAGTCTTTGCACACCTTGCATGGCTCTATGCTTCTCCTACACTTATGTTGGTATGTCAACAACGATATCTCTCATGAGCTTTCTGAGATAAAACTTAGACCCTTGTCAACGCACACCTTGCAAATGTTCACTGCACTCCTTGGAGGAATTCTTAGGGAGAGAAACAATTGAAACTCATTCTTTTTCTCTTTCTGACTTCATACATTCAACATGAAATCATACACAGAATACAACATTGAAATAAACGCATACAAGAGAAACAAATCAACTGTAAGCATACCATTTAACTAATGTAAACAGTAAGCATCATAACACCATGAAAATTGAGTCAAAGTTTCATATATTAACTCAAGTTCTCCTATACATGGGTTCTTCTCTACATCTCTACAACTTATGAATTATGAATGATCATAATGTTACAATGATACAAGGGTGAGGGTGTCTATATCCATTTTCTCTCCTACACTTCTAAACTATCTAATCTAACATTCATATATACCTACTTTACATTAACAGACTTAAATGCCTATTACATCCGACAGATGAGATTAATTTCTCCAGATCGGTTCATATCTCCAATACATAAATGTAAGTACGCTTCTCCTAGATATTACATTAATGCTTCATTTTTCAAAATTCAAAACATTTTCATAAAAACATGATCTTTTTGCATCCACATGTTCAGTTGTTCCTTTGACTAGGTGCATGCTTTGGCTTTGTACAATGCTCTTGCATCATACTCCCTCACTTGAAAATTTTCATGAACTCCTGTTCATGAGCTCTTGCATGGTCTGCCCATGCTTTTGAATTGCTACTTCATCCTCCCAACTGTCATCTTCAATTGGATGTCCTTTCCACTTGACCAAGTATTCAAAATACTCTTTCCTCCTGGTCTTTTTGCTAATCCTTTTGTCAATTATGCCTTCCATATGTGGCTTTTTAGCTACAGGATTTTTTTTTGTCCATTGAACCTCTTTATGTTCCTCCTATGCTCATGCTTCTTCAGCTCTGTAAGGGTACAAATATGCAACATTGACTATCGGTGAGATTCTGACCCCATCGAGTAATTCAATCTCATATGTGTTTGTCCCAAATTTCCTTATGACCCTGCATGGTCCAATCTTTTTCATCTTCATTTTGTTATACGTTCCCCTTGGGAACTTCTCCTTCCTTAGATGTGTAAGAATCAGATTACCAACTTCAAATTGAAGTTCTCGCCTATGTTGATATGCTCTACGCTTGTATTCTTGACTTGAATTTTGCAATCGCTCTTTGATTTGGCTATGAAGCTCCTTCATTCCTTCTGCAAAGTCCTCTGCACTAGCACTTATGAATTCATTTTGTTCTGCATCTTTCAATTCAGAAACGACCCTTGGTTGCATTCTGTATACAACTTGGAATGGACAGTGCCCTATTCTTCTATTGAGTGAATCATTGTAAGCAAATTCCTTCTGTGGTAGAATGTGAATCCACTGACTGTGGTGTTCAGTCACTAAGCTTCTCAGCAAATCTCCCAAGCTCATGTTTATGACCTCTATCTGTCCATCCGTCTGAGGATGATACGCTCAGCTGAAAGACAAACTTGTCCCCAACTTTTTCCACAAGGTCCTCTAGAAATGTCCTACGAAGTTGGTATCTCGATCAGAAATGATACTCATTGGTAAGCCATGAAGTCTGACGACTTCCTTGAAAAACAGGTTCACAATATGAGTTGCGTCACTGGTTTTCTGGCATGGTATGAAATGTGTCATATTTGAAAATTTGTCGACTACCACAAAGATTGAATCACATCCTCTTTGTGTCCTTGGTAGTCTCAATATAAAATCCATGCTCACTGCATCCCACGGCCTTTCAGGTATGGGTAATGGTTGGTATAACCCTCTGTTCTACCTTTTTCCCTTTGTGTGATGACAAATTATGCACCTATCCATGAATTTATTAACATCTGTTCTAATCCCTGGCCAATAATATGAGCTATTCAACTTTGAGAATGTTTTATCATGACTGAAGTGTTCGACCAATCCTACGTTGTGTTTTTCCTTCAGCAAATTCTCCCTCATGGAGCATTTTGGAATACATAGTTGATTTCCCCTGAACAATAATCCATCTTGGATCATGTATTCGGTCCATTGACTTCTATCCCTGAGAATTGGATTCTTAGATGCCGCATATGCCTCCTTGAAGTCTGGATAATATCTGTAAATTTCTTTGAGGTTATTAAAACCCAAAGTCTTGACTTTGAATTCCTTCATAAGAAAACATTTCCTGCTCAAAGCATCAACAACTTTGTTAGCAGTTCCAGAAATATGCTTAATCACAAAAGTAAAATTTTGCATGTATTCAACCCATTTAGCATGTTTTTGGTTCAACTTCTCTTGTCGAGTCACGAATTGTAAAGCGTGATTATCGTTGTACAAAACAAACTCCTTGGGAACCAAATAGTGTCTCCATAGCATCAAGTCTGGCATGTAACTCATGCATTTCTCTTTCCACTGTTGGATCAGGTATTTGCCTGTCTTTTCATCTTGACATTTCTCTTTCCTCTATTGGATCAGTTATTTTCCTGTCTCTTCTTCTCGATGGCATGGATGTACAATTTTCTCCCTTCTCTCTGCTACAAAAAGTAAAGAATTTGTTTTGTGCTCTGATACCACTTTGACGCAAACCCCCAACCCTCGATCTGAGATCTTCTCAGGATCATTCTAAATTCTCCTCGAGCCAAAGCAGCTCCTTTTTTTTCTTGTTGGAACCTTCAATGAATCCGATCCACAGGTCCTCCATGAAAACCCTCCATGAGCAACTTAACACCAGGCGTGAGCGTTACGTCTCCATGCAACCACAATCGAGCCTTAGCGCAAGTGCTTTTCGTGACTCGCGATCTCACGAGTTAGTGAGTCAAAGACACTCAACTCCAAACCTCTGATACCTAATATGCGATATAGGTGTGGCTTCTTCCTTGCTAGAGCCTTTACAAGCAATCATCGGCTAGGGACTAACTCTAGCACCCCTCGCAATTCACAACTTCATGAGTTGGAGTGTTGAGCCTTCGTGCTCCTCCTTCGTGAGTCCCCAAGACACGATAAGTCAATAATGGGTTGACTCCTTCCTAGGTGACGTGTGTCCACCACCTGTCACCCGCTTCCACTTTTCTCTAGGCGTTGGTTGTTATGCCACCTATCAATCACGCAACACCCATCTAACAGATATGCCACGTGTTCGTACGATCCCTCGGTGCTCAACACTTCTCAACTTCTGCAGTTGAAAAGAAATTATTTCAACCCCCGAACCTCCGATATGCGATACCCCATGAAGGTTCTTATCCAACAGTTCTCTTGTGACTTGGATCCAACAGTCTGGATATCCTTCCCTACTCCTCACAACTCAGGACAAAACCAAGAATTTGGTCTTCCCTCCAAACTCTCGAACCCCAAATCCATGAAATGACCCAACGACGTGGGTTGAAACGAAATAAACGGCTCTTATCAATCGCGATCAATGGTTCACGTTGATTCTTGATACTTGGGTGGTGAGTTCATCCAACTCTTAACCACCTTATAGATCCATTGGATCCTATGGTCCTCAAAACTTCACGATCTCTCCATGGAGAATTCTAACCACCCAATTCAAGCTTCAATGACTTAAGCCCAATGACTAAATGTTCTCCCTCCTGAACTTAATTTCTATGCAAAGGTTTCGATCTACATCTCCCTTTGAACACTTCAAAGGTGTTATCCCTCCTAAGCTTTCAATTGCAAACTCAAGCCTCCAAAAAGAGCCGTGTTTGCACTCCTTGCGGCAACCTTTCAAATAACCTCCGACTATTTGAGTCTTCGACTCTGTGCACTCTTTGCAACAGTGTTCCTTCAAATTTCCTCTTGGTTGATAAGTTCTAAGGCTTCTACAAACTTGTGCACACCTTGCATGGCTCTGTGCTTCTCCTGCACTTCTATTGGTATGAGAACAATGATATCTCTCCTGATCTTTCTGATATAAAACTCATACCCTCATCAACACACACCTTATAAACATTCACTGCACTCCTTACAGGAATTCTCAGGGAGAGAAACAATTGAAACTCATTCTTCTTCTCTTTTTGACTTCATACATTCAACATGAAATCATACACACAATACAATGTTGAAATAAATGCATAGCAAAGAAACAAATCAACTGTAAGCATACCATTTAACTAATGTAAACAGTAAGCATCATAACACCATGAAAATTGAGTCAAAGTTTCATATATTAACTCAAGTGCTCATGTACATGGGTTCTTCTCTACAGCTCTTTGCTATAGCTCTACAACTTATGAATTATGAATGATCATAATGTTATAATGATACAAGGGTGAGGGTGTCTATATCCATTTTCCCTCCTACGCTTCTAAACTGTCTAATCTAACATTCATATCTACCTACTTTACATTAACAGACTTAAATGCCTATTACATCCAGAAAATGAGAGTAATTTCTCCAGATTTGTTCATATCTCCAAGACATAAATGTAAGTACGCTTCTTCTAGCTATTACATTAATGCTTCAGTTTTCAAAATTTAAAATGTTTTCATAAAAACGTGCTCTTTTTTCATCTGCGCGTTCAGTTGTTCCTTTGACTAGGCGCGTGCTTTGGCTTTGTACAATGCTCCTGCATTGGGTTTTCCAAACACTTTGAGGATGGAAGGTTTTTCAAGAGTGCATAGAAAAAGGAAAGGAGATTCCCTAAGACTTCCAGGTAGGCTAAGGGAGAATTCGTCGAAAATATTAGTTGAGCGCAAGGAGTTCTCCAAGGATACTCTATCTTCATATTACAAGCTCAGGAGGAAGGGTCTTAAGTTGCCAAGAGGGAATGAGAAATTTGACTGAAGGATGTAGAATAACTGGGGACCTTGATTTTTTGATGCAGGAGAATCTCAAGCGAGCCAGCGCGGAGACAATCAGACAACTGGACAAGCATCAACGCAAATTTTGAAATTACCTTGAAATTGATGCGCCATCTTAAATAAGATAATTAAGAAGGAGTGCCTTTGTATAATGTAAATGGACCTTGAGCAATTTCTCTCATCCTTAGTAGGTAGAAGGCATTTATAGTAGTTAATGCAGGTAGATAGAATTTAATTCTAGATTAGACATTTTTAGAGCGCAAGAGGGAAACGGGATATAGACACCCTCCTTGTGTATTGTATCATTAGATTGGGGAAGAGAGCATAGAGGAGAGGAAAAGATTTGTGTAGCAGACTCCATGTACAGAAGTTATGAATTAATACAAAGAAAGTTGTGATTTAGAGTCATGGTGTTCATATATTCTCTGTGTATGCATCTTTGAATGTTATACTCATGAATGGTTTACTCTTTCTGTCATGAAATTTCTTTTATGCTATGTATGAATGATTCTTGTTGAATGCCTGAAATATGAGAGGAAAGAGGAGAGGAATGAGTTTAAATTGTTTCTCTACCTGAGAAAAAGTTCCCGCAAGGAGTGCAGTTGAATTGTTCGTAAGGAGTGCGTCGACAAGGTGTTCAGAGGTTCATCTCTGAAAACTCAAGAGGGATAGCTTTTGTTCTCATTCACCCAAAAAGTGCAGTTGGGTAAAGGATCCATGCAAGGAGTGCACAGGCCAAGTGAAGTCTCAGGGTTGTGGACCTGAGTGAGGTATTGAGAGACTACTGCTGCAGGGGTGCACAGAGTCGAAGGATTTCAACACTTAGAAGTGTTTGAAAGTCTGTCGCAAGGAGTGCATGCAAGGGTTTCCAGAAGACGCAGAGTCGTGGGGAAATTTAGAGGGATTAGAACCTTCAAAGTGACCAAATGAAAGCATAGAAACATCGGACCGTAGGAGGATGAGTTCTACGGAGAGAAACACCTTGGTTAGTTGTGCAGAGATCCTCAGAGAAAAGACAGATGGTCGGAGTTCTCGGTGGAGAAACTGCGAAGTCCTGTGGACCATTAGATCTTGCGGAGGAGCAGGGAAGTTACGGCGAAAGCGTCGAAAGGTTATAAGCTCAGGAGGAGTAGGACTGTAGATCCGAGCCATAAGGGCCATTGGATTTACATGTGGATGCTTGTATCAGGATTTTGTGGGTTGGAATTCCGTAAACATTGCAACGGGAATTGCGAAATCACAAATCGTGAAGTCCTGAAAGCTAAGGGGATTGTGTGGGCCATAGCGGAGTTAGTAATAGGACAGATTGCGCACTATTGACATGGAGTCAACTCCATTGACGGTTTCAGAGTTTCGCGGGGTGAAGTCCTGAGCCTTTTGCATTAGGATTCACGATATTGCGAAGTCTGAAGTCCCGATGAAGTGAAATGGCGTTGAAAATTCAAAGCTCATATCAGAGTTTTGGCAAATCGAGATTCGGGAGTCGAGGAGACAAGCTTCTCGACATCGTGATCGTCGAAATCGCGATAGGGAAAATCCCGAAAGGAGAAAGGAAAGGTTCAGCGTTGACTATTTTCGGTTCGGGGATTCGAGAGACCAATGCTTGACCACTAGATTCACGAAGTTGCGAAGTCTGATCTCCCATGTGAAAAGAGGGGATCCCGTGGAAGTTAGTTGTGGGTGCAGATTTCCCGATAGGGAAATAGAAGATCTTTTTAGAGTTCTTCGGGCCGTGGTAAAGGAAATATCCTGTGTTGACGTGGACCTTTCGACCTGCGGGTTGTGGAGGGAGTGCACGTCGGCGTCAGGTTTTGAAGCTGAGCAAAGTCACAAAAGAGTTTGCGCAGAATTATACAAGGAGTGCAAAAAATTTTTGAGAAAAACCTAAGTCTCGAGAAGAAAATTGTGCTAAGTGCGTAAGGAGACTGAGGAATTGATAAGTGTTGAAGACCGCAAAATCGTCCATCCTCAAGATTTGACAGGTGGCAGAAGGTCGAGAGATCCGGGAGTGGGACCTCTAGGTTTTTTTCCAAGAGAAAAAAAACATCTTTGCAAACTCGTGAAGAGAGGGTTGAATCGAGACCATTGGATATGGAAGGGATGCATGGAATAAATCCACACGAGACAAAGGAGTAGTCCTCTAGGAGATATATGAGGAGAAACTTAAGAGAATAACTGAAGAGTTGGGATTCACATCAATCCTAGGCATCCATTAGGATAGGACACGTGGAGTTGGATTGCCACTTTGCTCATTCGCAAATCGGGAGAGACAGAGATAGGAGAAGTGAAAACTCCCAAAGTATGGAGTCACAAAGAATATCATATCCATTGGTTGTGAGAAGAACATGGACCATAGATCTGGCCCTTGAGAATTCGTCGATTCATGGATCAAGAAAAAGGGAGAAAGAAACTCGCAAAATCTCTAAAGCACGGAGGCACGAAGGGAGTTGTCCCACGATTGTAATCTGTGGTCATGTAAAATGTAGGGCTTAGTAAGAAAATATAGCTCCCATTGTCATTGAGATTTGAACAACGCTAATGAGAGGGTCCGCAGGTATCATACGACCTACGAAAAAAGTGGAAGGGCCTATGTTAATTTGAATTGGTTCCCATCAGGAGACCAACAAGACAATTTGGCTCAATGACTTGAACAATCCTAGACTGGGAGTGTGAGAATCCCTTTGGAGAGAAGGTGGGGTCTATCTCACCCACTCATGGAGTCATGGTCAACTATTTTTAACCTCGTTGTTTCATTTATCTTCCAACATTTAATTTATTAAAAAATTGTCTTACACATGTGTCAAAATAAGAGAGGATAGTTGGGAAAGTCAAATATTTTCCCAAAATTCATCAAATAATTAATTACAACAATCAAAATTACAAATTTTGACTTACCATAAATAGAAAATAATTTCAAAATCCAAATTTTCCAAAAGTAGAATTTTATTTCAAAGTTCACTTAGAATGTAATATTCTAAAATTTGAGGATATTACATCCTCTCCCTCTTAAGTACAACATTGTCCTCAATGTTCATTCCTCTCTTGGAATAGGGTTGGATAAGATTTCAAAAAATCTTCCTCCAGTTCCCAAGTGGCCTCCTTAGGGATAAAGTGCTTCCATTGAACTTGTACCTGGGCAATGGCTCTGTTCCATAGTAATATTTCTTTCCTGTCGAGAATGCATAGAGGTTCCGCTTGGAACTCGGCTTGTAGTTCCACTTGCACCATATTCCAATCAATGATGTGAGTAGGATCATGAATATATCATTTTAATAAGGAAACATGAAAAAAATTATGAACTTTCAAGTTTGCAAGAAGTGCTAGTTGATACGCCACGTGTCCGATTCGAGTTAAAATATCGAAGGTACCACAAAACCTGAGTGCCAACTTTGAAAAATTTCCTATCTTTAGAAATCTCCTCCTTGGTTTGAATTTTAGATACACGTGGTCCCCAATTCGAAATTCCTGGTGTCTCCCTCTTAAATTTGCGTAACTTTTATGTCGGACTTGGGCCTCCCTTAAATTATGTTGTACCCTTTTTACCATTTTCTCCATTTCCTAGAGTATTTTCGGTCCCATAATAAGCATCTCAACTCGATTATCTCAACTAATTAGAGTTGTGCATTTCCTTCTACATTATGATTCGAAGGGACTCATATTAGTTGATGTCTCATATCCATTATTGTAATCAAATTCAACTATGTGAAGGTACTCCTCCCACTTAGCTGGTTTCATTCTCATGTACATTTGTAACATGTCTTCCACAATATGATTCAATGTTTTTTTTTCCTATCCGTTTGTTGATGGTAGCTTGTGCTGAAATTCAGGTTAGTATCCAATCCTACAAATAATTCCTTTCAAAACATTGATGTAAATTTGACATCTCTATCGAAGATCACCATCTTAAGAATTCCATGCAATCTAAATATTTCTTTCATAAAAATTTCAGCAATATTAATTTCTTTATAAGTAGATTTCACAGGTATAAAATGTGCAGATTTGCTAAGTTTATCAATCAGTGCCATAATCGAGTCATTTTTCTTTTGAGTCTTAGGAAAACCTATGATGATTTCCAACGAGATAATATCCCACTTCCATTCTGGTATAGGTAGAGGTTGTAGTAGACCGGCTGGATGATGATGTTAATCCTTTACCTATTGACAATCTAAGCATTTAGATAAATATGAAGTTGTTTCACTCTTCATGTTAGGCCATTAAAACAATTTTCTTAGAGGTGTTATCATTTTCTAGTATCTTGGATGACCAGAATATGACTTTTGTGCAATTCATCAAGAATTGTTGATTTTAAATTAGTAGAATTAGGTACATACAACCTATTTTTGAACCTTAGCAGTCCATTTTTATCTAGACTCAGATCTGTTTTGTTCAATTTTTATGCATTTTCTTGCAATTATGTTGTTTTGATGTATTTTTTCTCATTAATTCTTGCATATTTTATTCTTTTTTCGATGTTGTTTGAGCATATACAACTTTGTTTTATTTACCTTTGATGTGTCTTACTTCAAAATCAAATTCACTTAATAAGGTTGGCCATATCTCTTGACTTGCATTGAGTTCTGGTTGAATGAATAAATACTTTACATCACTGTTGTCCGTTAGTAGCAGAAACCTTCTCCCCATTAAATAATTTTGCCACATTTTTAGAGCATGAATTACGACTGCTAATTCCAGATCATGTCTAATCTAATTTCATTCATGTTATTTTAGTTTATGTGATTCGTAACAGATGACATGTCCATATTGTGTTAGGACACCTCCCAAGCCTTCGTTGCTTGCATCCACAAAAACTGTAAGATGACGTAGACCCCCGAACCTTGGTTCGAAATCCACTAAGAGGATCGTTCTAAATTCTCCTCGAGCTAGAGTGGCTCCCTTGGATCCCTATTGGAACCTCATGAATTCAATCCACAGGTCCTTCGTGAAAACCCGCCCTATGCAAATTAACACCAAGTGAGAGCCTCACATATCCATGCGACCACAACTGGACCTTAGCGCAAGCATTTTCTCTCAACTCGCGAGTTCATGGGTCGAAGACCCTCGACTCCTCTTTCTTCAAATGCCGATACTCGAGAATGTGATACAGGTATGGCTCCTTCCTCGCTAGCCCCTTCCACACATAATCACCAGCTAGGGCCTCAATCTAGCACCCCTCGCAACTCGCAACTTTGCAAGTTGGAGTGTTGAGTCCTCGTTCTCCTCCTTTATGAGTCCCTGATTAGCGATAGTCAACAATAGGTTGACTCCTCCCCGGATGACATGTGTCCACCACCTATCACCCACTTCCACTTTTTTTTGTGCTATATGTCTGTGCCACCTATTAATCATGTGGTCCAAACCTAACGATTGTGACACGTGTTGCACAAGCCCTTAGCGCTCGACACTTCACAACTTTAGCGATCAAGGTGAAACTATTTCACCATCTGAAACCCCGATACATGAGGTAGCGAGATGCCAAATATCATGGCTCTTCTTCCTCCTTGATCTACGGTTCATGTTGTATCTTGATCTCGTGAATCAAGGTTTTGAAGCACAAAGAACTCTACCTCCCCATTTGCAACACCTGAATTCACGAGATGATCCTGATCCCTGCCACCTGTCCTCCAGAATGAACGGTCCTGATGTTTTCGGGACTTGATGAGTCCTCTTCCTTCCGTTGTTACGAGGTTTAAACCTCGCGCACCTTTCCTGGATCCGATGGCTATCGATCCTTGATGTTGGATCTGATGGCCCAGATCCTTTTTCCTGAGCACCTCCCAGGGACTAAACCCTGTGCACGTACCCTTGATCCAAAAATTGTCACAACCATGACACTTCTTTCACGAAGGCCTCTGACTGTCTACATGACTCCTTTCCTGGGTGATTTTAAGCGCTTAAATCCCTCGCAACTTGGTGTGATCCTAGGGATCTTGGGCCTCCATGCTCCAGATACAATAGTATCTGTAGCTCTACCTTGATCATGTGCTTCTTCCTTCCCCTTGGAATATTTTCAAAGTTTCAAAGGCCTCAGCCTTTGCTTCCTCTTTGAGCTCGATCTAACTTTGATGAACTCGCCTATGTTCTAGGAATGTTGTCACTCCTGAGCTTCCTTTTCTTTGAAACCTCGCAAGTTTCTTGACCTCTGCACCCCTTGTAGGATTCTTACACACAACAGTGCGATCCTTCCTGGTCTTAAGAACTTTGAGACAAGTTCTCACCTCTGCACACTCCTTGTGCCCGACGAGCCTTCAGACGACTGTCTATCACAACTTCACTGGAATGTTTGCATGGTGCACTCCTTGCACATGTCTTTATCCTACTTGAGCTTCAACTTCTCGGACCTCAATGGTCTCTGTCCCTTTCTCTCCTTGAAGGAGTGGAAGTACCCTCTTCTGCAACTTCCTGCTCAAGCACGCCTTGCTGAGCCTACAGGGTGTTCAATACCCCTGTGGGTGTCTTCTCTGTGACACTTCCCTTATCTCAGAACTCAAAAAAGAGTTCTTCTCGATGCACTCCTTGCACTCACTCAATGCCTTCCTGGTAGAGCTTCTACAGAATATTTAGTGACTCTGTCTTCTCATTGAACTCGAAATAGAGTTCCTTTCTGTGCACCCTTTGCATCCATTCAATGCCCTCCTGGAAGAATCTCATGGAATTCTCAGAAATTATGTCTTCCTTATGACCTCCTCTGCATAGTTCTTCCTTTAAGGTGGTCAACAACCTTGAGGTCTCCTCCTTGAGTGAATGACTTCCTCTGGTGTTCCCTCTTAGCACGTCTTTGTCTAAATTCTGCAGAATTCAAAAGTGCACTCCTGCACTAGTTTTCAGAGACCACAGTACTCTTCCATGCACTCTTGCATGAAACCTCAAAGAACCTAGAACTGGAATCAAAGAAATCTGAACAGATAGAAAAATATATCTATCCCTGGAAATGCACATCTACTCATACATCTACAACATATCATAAACACATGAAGAGATTCATCAACATACACAGAATAACATGTAGGAAAAACTGCTCTGTTTATATTAATATGAAATGCCTCTTTACAATGTCAGCTCGGACTGCAACAGAGTCATGGCTTCCTCTCTAACCTATTCTCTCTTCTTCTCTACAGAATTACAGACTCTACTGCCTAAAATTTTTTTAGATACAAAGAATATCTTTTTACAAAAGGGGGCTCCTCGAGCTCTTCCCTCCATCTCACCAACTCTCATTAATTACATTCAATTTACATTGAATGGTTGTCTAGTCCGAATCGAATCTAGATATCAACCTTAAAACCAATTAAGGAAACCTTTATATAAATCCTACGCACATGCATGGATATTTGTCTCTTCGGCCTTACAACATTTAATACAACTTCAAAATTTGAAAAACAATGAGAAGGCTATGCTTCTCTCCTCCATTGAATGCAAGTTTGATGTGTTGGTTGGCTATGCATAGCTGGCTTGGAGCGATGCTTCTGTATCATACTCCTCTACTATGAAAATTTCATGAGCTCCTGCTCATGAGCTTCCCAGCATGGCTATCGAAATCCACCTGAATCCCAAACAGTTCTATGGAGCTGTCCATCTTCTCTCCTACTTCGCTACTTCTACTTCATTTGTTGCCCTATGACATAGACACATACTCTAAGAGTCCACTCACAGGATGATTCTGTCTAGATCGTGAGCCGAAGTGTCTCTTTCGACTCCTACTGGAATCGCGCATGAATTGATCCACAGGTCCTTTCTTTTGCCTCGCAGTCTCAAACACGACCATGAACAATTTCCCAAAGGAAATGTGATTTTGGGCTTCAGGTCTTCCTGATTCCCGATGTCAAGAACCTCTACCTTCTCGACCTCCTAAACGTCGAATCTCCGAAATGTTGAAATGCCTTTTTCGATGACTAGCCCTAAGGGCTAAGTATTGGCCCACACGACCACTGCACATAAAACCACTCCTCTATTTTCTGAGTCGCGCAATCCAAGAGCTCAACCTCTCGTCCACTAGACCCTGAAATGTCGATCCACGAAAATGTCGATGCGTCGAAACGCTTTAATATCCTTTAGCCCCATGGCTATCTCCTGGCCCATGTGACCACTATTCCATATGACTGCAGTACTATGTCTTTCTCTATTTCGGGCCTTCAAATGCTGAAACAAATGGACACTTTTTCCTCAGGATTCCCAATCCTATGAATCCCGATTTCTTGAAATGGATTCCCTTTCGGGACTTTCCCGAAAGTCTAGATTGTTTCCATGTGTCCCAACTGATGGACGACTCACATCTATTTCGGGGTTTTCATCCTGGAAATTCCTGAACTCCTGTCCTTAGGACTTCCAAAATCCCGATGACAAATTCCTGTTGGGAATTCCTTCTCCCTGTTCACAAAGTCTTTAAACCCCTCGCAACTTTGGTCATATCCGACGGCTAATGGGTATTTGAGTGAGATCTGATGACTCACGATCTCCTCTTCCTATTCGCTCCTCCTGCTGCTCCCTACACATAGAAATTTCAACGGTCCAGAATCTATCGGCTCATCCAACAGTAGTCGTGCTCCCTCCTGATCTTCTATGCTTTCTTCCGAGACTTGGAAGATTTCTCCAAGACTAAAGGCCTCGACCTTTGCCTTTCCTTTGCGAGCTTCACAATTTGAGTCCTCGCCTGTGTGTACAAAACCGTTGTCCCTCCTGAGATTTGGGTATTCCAAACTTGTCAAAGAATTATGTGGCCTCTGTGCTCCTTGCAGTTACACTCTGTGCGCTAGAAGCACTACTCCTCCTGAGATTATCCTTTGAGTCCTCAAGGGATACTTTGACTTATGTGCCTCTGCAGAGTCTTCACGCACACAAAGGTGCTATCCGTCTTGAGCTTTCCTATAGCTTCAACCTCCAAGGAAACTCGTCTTTTTCCTTTCTCCCTCAAATGGAGAATTGGGATGTCCTACTGGCTATCCTTCACTCAATAAACCTCCTACTGAGTCTGCAGGGTGTTCAACAACCCTGTGAAGATCCCTCAGTGGATTCTTCCTCGAAAATATAGAACTCAACAGAGTTCTCTTCTTGTGCCTGTATGCACACTGTCTCAATGCCCTACTGGCAGAGTTATACAAAACTCATAGAAGAGTTCTTTTGTCCACTCTTTGCACCTGCTCAATGCCCACCTGGAAGAGCTTCATAGAACTCCTCAAAGATTCTATCTACAACTGTGTTCTTCTCCACAGCCTTGCCTCTTGAGGTATTCAACAACCTCACAGGTCTTTCTTCCGAGTTGTTGATTTCAACTTCTGTGCCCACTTGGCATGCCTCTGTCTGACTCCACAGAGTTCAAAAATGCACCCTCTATGCACGGCTATCAAAACCTGCAACATTCTATCACACCCTCCTGGTGTGAAGCCTTAAAGACCTCTCGAGCCTGAAATCAAACAAAACCCCTGCAAATGCATAAACTTAACATACATTCACAACATATATTGAGCACACAAAGACATTCACACAACACAGACAATATTTGCAGGAAAAACTACTTTTGTTTGTATTAAAATGGCAAATGCCTATTTGTACAAGGTGTTCCTAAGCATGGCCTGTAACAAGGTCTCGGCTCCTTCTCTTTTGCTCTCCAGTCGCAAACTCTCTACCATATCCCTAAATGAGATACCAATTGATCTTTTTACATGAGGAGGCTCTTAGAGCGCTTCCCTCCAATCCACCTACCCTATTCAATTACATTGAATGGGTTTTCTAGTCCACAAATTGGATCTAGATCTCATCCTTACAAGCATTAAGGCCTACCTACTCTAATGCCTACACAAAGGCATGACTCCATGGCTCAACAACCTACAACATTAATTACATTCAAATTCAAAATTGAAGATGAGGGTTGCACCTCTCTTCATCCTTGAATGCATGCGCTGACGTGGTTGGCTGGCTGGCTGGCTGACTGACATGGAGAGATGCTCCTACATCGCCCTACTTCCATGGCAGGTTCTTCTCTGCTCATCTTCTCTTTGTTGACCGCTTCTACTGATCTGATCATCAACCTTCTCATCTCCTCAATTATCTTTTCTAGCTACTCCCATGGTTGGCTCTCCTTTTGCAGCCTGCTCCATTGCACTTCTTCCCTGCAAATGGGTAGATCAACTAGATCTCCCATGCCATTTTCTTCCCTTGTGGCCTCATCTTGCCACTCTATTGCAAAATTCAGCTTTGCAATCTTATCTTATTAACTGACCTATTGTTCAGTCACCTTCTCTGATAGATTTTCTTCTGCCATTTCTCCTGTTGGTTCATCTCCAGCTGTTCCTCAGACTGGAATTCTCCTTCATCTTTTTTTGCATGCCTCGACACTGTAGTTATCATCTGTTCATCTCGCTGGCTGAAATTTTTGAGCAATTCCTTAGAATGCTCCTCTGCTATCATCTGCATGACTGTCTCCTCTCGGTAGTCATCTACTAGTTATGGATTGTTCAACCAATCCTCCATCATCTCCAATTCCATCTCCCATGGAGTGAGAACCTTATCTGCATTCTCTTCTTTTCCTAGATCTTCCAGTGCTATAGTTATCCCCTGTTCAGCCTCTTGACTGAAAATTTTGAGATTTTTGTTGAATTCTCTTCTTCCTTAGCTGGGTCAGGTTCTGATGTCTGTCCCATTCTTCTTCTTTTCCTTAGGAAGCTTCTGATATCTACTCCTTTGTCATGAAAGTCACCTCTGTCTGTCTTTCTGCTGTTGTTTCATTGGCAACACACACGCTAGCCTCAACTAGGCTATATGGTAGGAATACTCGAATTCCACCAACCATCAGAATACTCTTATGATCTTCCTTATCTATCAACTCTCCTCGCTAATATGAACTCACTTCTGAGTTCATATGCTCTATTATCTCCTCTCGTTGATCCAAACTCATCCCTAAGTTCATGAGACTTTCAGACAGTCTCAACTGCTCTCCCTTGCCCACCTGGCAATATGGGATTTCCTCTCTGCCCATTTGGCAGTCTCTAACATCCTCCAACGATCTCATATCATTTCCCACCTAGAAACTTTAAAGTTCCTCGTGGCTCACCTGGTAGTCTCTGAGATCATCCAATGACCCCATATCATTGCCCATCTGGCAATCTGAACTTTCTTCATTGCCTTCCTGACAGTTCATGATATCTTCCAGTGATCTTTTCTCCTCATCATCACTAAGATTTATCCCTGCTTCTGGCTCACAAATGTCAACCATCTCCTCTTCATCTCTGAGGATTTCCACATACCTCAACCATTCCTTTAGTTGTCTTCACTGCCTCCTAGCCAACAATTTCTTGACTGGCCACTTTACTTTCATTTTCATGGGCCATTCATACACCTAATGTGTCATTGCATCCTGCTACATATTCAATGCAATATGTTCCATTTTCTCTCTTACTTCAGTGAGTTCTTTGTCAATATTTTCTTTACTCATCTACTGGTGGTATCCTCTTCCACCACGCTCATGGCCTTTAGTAGCCATTTTCTTCCTCAAGAACGTGAATGGTCCTTCTGGCTCAGCCCACCTGGTTGTCTACCATTTTTTCTCCCCCTACAACAATCCTTCTTTATCTACTCTGCATCCTTCTTCCTACAGTCTACAGACAGAACCTAGCTCTGATACCAAAATGATGCAGACCCCTGAACCTCGGTCTAAAATTTTCTCATAGGATCATTCTAAATTCTCCTCGAGTCGAAGCGGCTCCCTTGGATCCCTATTGGAACCTCACGAATCCGATCTAGAGGTCATTCATGAAAACCTTCCCTACACAACTTAACACCAGGCGTGAGCCTCCCATCTCCATGTGAACACAATTGGGCATTAGCACAAGCATTTTCTCTCAACTCATGAGTTCATGCGTCGAAGACCCTCGACTCTTCTTTATTGAAATGTTGATACCCGAGAATGCGATACGGGTATGGTTCCTTCCTCGCTAGTGCATTCCACATGTAATCACCAGCTAGGGCCTCAATCTAGCACCCCTCGCAACTCGAAACTTCACAAGCTGGACTGTTGAGTCCTCCTGCTCCTCCTGTATGAGTCCCCGATTAGCGATAGTCAACAATAGGTTGACTCCTCCCCAGGTAATGTGTGTCCACCACCTATCACCTGCTTCCACTTTTCTGCGCATTATATGTTTTCACCACCTGTCAATCACACGGTCCCCACCTAATGGATGTGACACATGTTTCATGAGCCCTCGACACTTGACACTTCACAACTTTAGCGATCAAGGTGAAACTATTTCACCCTCCGAAACCTGGATATATGAGGTAGCGAGATGCCAAATCTCACGGCTCTACTTCCTCCTCAATCAATGGTTCAAGTTGTATCGCGATCTTGTGACTCAATGGTTTCAGGCAAAAAGAACTCCACCTCCCTGCTTGTGACCCCCAAATTCGCGAGATGATACTGATCCCTACCACCTATCTTCCAGAATGGATGGTCCTGATGTTTTCGGGACTTGATGAGTCCTCTTCCTTCTGTTGTTATGAGGTTTAAACCTCGTGCACCTTTCCTAGATCCAACGACTATCGGTCCTTGATGTTGGATCTGACGACACAAATCCTTTTTCCTGAGCACCTCCCAGGAACTAAACCCTGTGCACGTACCCTTGATCCAACGGTTGTCGCAACCTCGAAACTTCCTTCACGAAGGCCTCTCACCGTCTAAACGACTCCTTTACTGGGTGCTTCTAAGCGCTTAAATCCCTCACAACTTGGTGTGATCCTAGGGCTCTTGGGCGTCCATGCTCCAGATCCAACGATAGTTGTAGCTCTACCTTGACCATGTTCTTCTTCCTTCCCTTTGGAATATTTTCAAAGTTTCAAAGGCCTCGGTCTTTGCTTCCTCTTTGAGATCAATCTAACTTTGATGAACTTGCCTACATTCTAGGAACATTGTCACTCCTCAGCTTTCTTTCCTCTGAAACCTCACAAGTTTCTTGACCTCTGCACCCCTTTCAATATTCTTACACACAATGGTCTGATCCTTCCTGATCTTAAGAACTTCTAGACAAGTTCTCACCTTTGCACACTCTTTGTGCCTGACGAGCCTTCATACGACTGTCTATCACCACTTCACCCAAATGTTGGCCTGGTGCACTCCTTTCACAAGTCTTTATCCTACTTGAGCTTCAACTGCTCAGACCTCAATGGTCTTTGTCCATTTCTCTCCTTGAAGGAATGGAAGTGCCCTCTTCTGCAATTTCTCTCTCAAGCACGCCTTGCTAAGCCTATAGGGTGTTCAGTAACCTAGTGGATGTCTTCCCTACGACACTTCTCTTATCTCAGAACTCAAAAGAGAGTTCTTCTCGGTGCACTCTTTGCACTCGCTCGATGCCTTCCTGGCAGATCTTCTATAGTATCTTTAGTGACTCTGTCTTCTCACTGAACTTGAAATAGAGTTCCTTTCTATGCACCCTTTGCATCCACTCAATGCCCTCCTGGCAGAGTCTCAGAGAATTCTCAAAAATTATGTCTTCCTTATGCCCTCTTCTGCATAGCTGTTCCTTCAAGGTGTTCAACAACCTTGAGGTCTCCTCCTTGAGTCAATGAATTCCTCTGCTGTGCCCTCTTAGCACGTCTTTGTCTAAATTTTGCAGAATTCATAAGTGCACTCCTGCAGTGGTTTTCAGAGACCGCAATACTCTTCCATGCACTCTTGCATGAAACCTCAAAGAACCCAGACCTAGAATCAAAGAACTTTGAACAGATAGGAAAATCTATCTATCCCTGCAAATGCAAATGCACATCTACTCATACATATACAACATATCATAAACACATGAATACATTCATCAACATACACAAAATAACATGCAGGAAAAACTTCTCTGTTTATATTAATATGAAATGCCTCTTTACAATGTCAGCTTGGACTACAATAGCCTCATGGATTCCTCTCTATCTTATTCTCTCTTCTTCTCTATAGACTTACAGACTCTACTGCCTGAACATTGTTTAGATACAAAGAAGATATTTTTACAAAAGGGGATGCTCGAGCTCTTCCCTCCATCTCACCAACTCTCATTAATTACATTCAATTTACATTGAATGGATGTCTAGTCAGAATTAGATCTAGACCTCATCCTTACAACCAATTAAGGAAACCTTTATAGAAATCCTATGCACATGCAGGGATTTTTGGCTCTTTGACCTTACAACATTTAATACAATTTTGAAATTTGAAAAACAACGAGAAGGTTGCACTTCTCTCCTCCATTGAATGCACGCTTGATGTGCTGGTTGGATGCATGTAGCTAGCTTGGAGCGATGCTCCTGCATCATAAAATCTTTATCGGGATCGACTACCCTTAGGATAGGTGTTGTAGTCAACAATATTTTTAAATTATCAAAGTTGTCCTGACACTTTTGTGACCAAGTAAATCTTATTCCATTTTTCTGTAGGGATGTAATTGGATACGTAATCTTAGAAACTCCTTCGATAAATCTTCGGTAATAACCGATAATTCCCATGAATGATCTTATGTCTCCGACATCCTTAGGGATAGGCCATTCTATAATGGATTTTATATTTTCTAGATCAACTGCGATACCATCTTCGGATATCACATGTGCTAGGTATTGTGTCTTTATTTGGTAGAAGTCGCAGTTATAAAACTTTGCATAAAACTTATGTTCCCTTAAGGTCTATAATACTATTTCCATATGTTCTTCATTTTCTTCTTTTGTTTTTGAGTAAATTAAAATATCATCGATAAACACCAACACAAATTTATCTAGATATTGACTGAATATACTATTCATCGAACCCATAAAGGTTGATGGTGCATTAGTAAGACCGAACGGAATTACGACAAAATCATAGTGTCCGTAATCGTGTTCTAAATCTTGTTTTATTTATATCTTCGTCTTTTATTTTGACTTGGTAATAACCAGACCTTAAATCTAACTTATAGAAGATCCTTGCTGCCCCAAATTGCTCAAACAGGTCATTAATTTTGGGTAAAGGCTACTTATTATTGATCTTCATCTTATTTAGTTGTCGATAATCAATGCATAGTCTCAAGGTCCCATATTTATTTTTAACGAAGAGAACTAGTGCTCCCTAAGGTGATACACTTGATCTAATATATTCTTTATCTAGGAGTCCTTGTAGATGAATTTTCATTTCTATTAATTCAGGTAGACTCATTCTATAAGGTGCCTTATATATCGAGGAAGATCGAGGTATTAGATTGATAGAGAAAACTATCTCTCTTCTTGGAGTTAGTTCTAGTATTTCATCCACAAATACATGTTTAAACCCATGTAGGACTACAAAGTCCTCTAAACTGGGTTTGTTTTCATTTTCTAACAAATTAGTTACATGCACAACATAAAATTGGCAACCTTTGTTCATACATTTCTTAAACTGCATGGCTGATATCTCCCTAACTGAAAATGGTTTTCTGATCCCTTGTATCATCCTAACTGTGTTTTTTTTGTCGCTGTAAATAAGTGACTTTTCGTAATAGTCCAGTCCATTCCAATGATTAAATCGTAAGACCCCAAAGGTAAAATGTTCAGATATAACTTTTCACTTTGACCGTCTATGCTGATTTCGCATTCAGGAATAAAATCTGTTACCGTTCTCTTAGTCTGTGTTTCTAATTATACTAACCAGGACTTAACATGATTTAATTTCTTGAGCTTGTTTAATTCAACTAAAATAGGGGTAACATAACTCAGACTATCTCCTGGATCAATTAATATGGAAATGCGGTTATCATGAACTTTATATTCAACCTCCACGATACTAGATTGGTGATCACCTTGCCTGCCATCCACAACTGCAATAATTTTGTGCTCACTTCTTCCCATATATCCTACTATTGAAGCTTCTTCCAGGTTATGGATTGAAGTTCTTGTCATGAAAATTAAGCATGGACAATTTCTCCTCAAGTGAGTTTCTCCACACTCCCAACACTTCAATGGTTCTTTGGGGTTGTCACAAACTTTCTTGACTCCCATACTAACTAGTCTACCTCCCCCTTGAGAACTCTGGGTGTTTCAATGATATTCCTTATTTTGGAAAACTTTTTCCATATTACAGAAAGGGGCTAGTTGGAATCCTTTCTTTCCCTAATTCATTATGTCTTGTTTCTTGTCCTTCCATGCCTTGGGAATTTCAGACCTCTATTTGTATTGATCATAGCACATATGATCCTTTCTAAACACTTCATTTAAAGACTTGGGATTGTCAAATTCGATTGTGTCTTTGTACGACTGTGGTAGACTACTTAAGAATCATTTTATCTTTACTTTTTATTCTTTGATGTATGGTACAAATCCCAATAGTTCTAGAAATTTATTTATCAGATCGTCCATGTTCATGTGTTTGAATGTTATCTCGTAGAATTCATTAGTTTTTCTTTTGTAATATATTTCTCACAAATATTGATTCTTGAAATATTTTTTAAAATCTCACCATTCCATTTGTTTATCTTTCAATCCCTTAGCTAATTTCAAATCTTGCCACCAGATAATTGCTTTTCCCTTCAAGTTTTAGATGGCCATTCTCACTTTCATATTACTAGAGTAGTTGTAAATATGGAATTATTTCTTTATATATAGTATCCATGATTCAACCTCTTCACCCGTCCTTTATTATCCATCAAAGGTGGATGGTTTTATTTTATTGAATTCACCTTCGAAGTGATCTATTTGTTTTATTTTTATTCCTGTATCATTTTTGTTTCATGTCACGTGTGTGTCCTTGGAAGAACTATTCTCATTTTCTGTTTCATGACCAGATCTTTTAGAGGACCCTTTGATGACTTCTTTATCTTTGTCATTGTTCTTTGGGATCCTCTTGGTTACTGTATTGCATAGCAACATTTCATTTATTTCTAACTGGTCTTCCTATGCCTTTTTTAGCTTTTCATTATCCTCTTTAAACACTTGTAATTCCATGATGAAGTTCTTCATTGTTTCCAAAACCTAGGTGGTTGAACTTCCTTTGTTGTTATTCCTTGGTTCTTTAGGAAGTCCTTGATTTGGATTCTCTTCAGGTCTGATTTGTTCTTCATTCTTTGTTGAAATTATCACAACAGACCAACATTTTTTTTGTTTGTAACAATAAACATATTTGTTAGTTTTTCTTCAACAGAAATAAAAGAATTAAAATCATTTTGGTCTTTCGCTGAGGTCCAAGTATTCTAACCTATAGCTCTGATACCATATGTAATGTACCCCAAACTTCCCAAATAAAAAAAATTTATTAGGTGGCATTAAAGTCCCTTGAATATCCAACATTATTTTGTGACACATAGATAATCCATTATATATATCTTATTCCTTTAATTTATGCATAGCGGTTTTACTTATTTGTCATTATCCATATTAAAGGATCAAATATATTTAAACTCCACTTGTCTCTTACCGTTATATTTCATTATAGCATCGTTATTAGATTATGAATCACACACTTATTTGTATTGAAGAGTTGGTGACCATGATCGTCATAGCCCTTATAAAATCCACTAATTCTATGTCAATACATGTTATCCACATTAGATCATGTAATAGACTATCATTAATAATATATTTTCCACCTCTACATAATCTCTTAGCTCTGATAAACAATATAGACTATAGACTATAGACTATCATATAGACTATCCATAACATTATATTGTTTATCATATAGACTATCCATAACATTATATTGTTTATCATATAGACTATCATATAGATATCATAACAATAAATCATTTATCATATAGACTATCCATAACAATATATTGTTTATCATAGTGAATTGAAAATATAATTGTACATAACATATTATTTTATCATAGCACAATGAACATATACCTATACATAACATATTTTTTTACCATAGTGAAATGAACATATACCTATACATAACTTTATTGTGACATACATTTCTCATTCTAGGGTTAGCGCTATGATTAAACATGAATCAATAATTAAGTGGTTCAAAAACTATTTTTATGGTGGATAACATGTCAGGTCTGAGCCTAATCAATGATATCCTATAGGGATTTACTCCTGGCCTGGTCCATTAATGGTGAAGCCTGTCCCATACCTTCCAGAATTGTAATGACTGGTTTAAAAATAACATCTAAAAATTCTACCAAATCCTACCAAATGTACAACAATTTCTACCAGATTCATAAAAGAAGAATTATTCCAAATTTTCTCAACACTTAACGCAAGTAAAATTAAAATTTATTAATGAGTAATGCATAAATTCGAATTGAGTACCTTAACTCTGATGCTAATTTCCGTTGTCAGTTGCCTTCCTGCTACTACCTTCTACACAGTCCAGTCCTGTTGCAAACACAGAAAAATAATTGCCCAAAACCTCTTGTCCACCCTGCCAACTAGGAAAACAACCTAGATCCAGGATATCTACGGATATCCTGGCCCTCCAAGCCCAAAACTTCTAGCAACTCGGTGCCTGCCTGATCAATATGTCACAAACAGCAAATCCCGTGCCTCAATCTCAACACACCAAATCTCACAGCCCCTCTCGGCTCTCTCTCCATAGCAAGAAAACAGTTCCCCGCAGAATGCTCCTTTCCAACCCTTCCTTCCTTCCTTATCCTCCCCCTTCACCAACACTCCACCTTGCATTAAATTCCATATCCCTCCATTTAATTACCCTTATCCATTCTCATTAATTCTTTTATCATCTCCGGATCCTTATGTGATCCCTTCTTGTATACGTAACTTGATTTAATTGTTATATTTTATTCTCCACCCCTTTTTTTAATACTTAATTAATTAATGAATTAATTAATATTTAAATGAATCATTAACCATCATGACTAACTCATTAATAATAATCAATTAGAAATGTTATTTTAAGACATAATTATAGTTTAGCTAAACTTTTAGGATTATATTATTAAATTAATTATACTTAATAATCAAGGGTCGTTACATACACCCACCCTTCAGGAAACTTCGTCCCGAAGTTAAGGTATCTTATGTTACATAGAACAAGAACATGGTTCCCACATTCATAACAAGTAACCGGCATTATTAGTAAGTAAGTCCAGAAAATTTCATACATACTAGTGTATATGTACAAGAAATGTATGTGTAGCTAGTACATACAATTCTCGTACATGTACTAATAATCAAAATGTCATCCTTTAGTATTTTATGTATGCATCCAATCTAGTCAGCAAGACTAGTCTTTTATAAAAGACAACAACAAATCAATTGTTTGAGAAATTCGTAAATTACAATTATTTGGTTCAAAAATTTTATTTTAATCAACTGTGGTTTAGTTACATAATAATGAATATTCATATATACACATTTTTCTTCATCAAAATCCACCATATGATAGATTTCCATATAGTCTCAACTATTACTACTCATCCTTCCTCCCTAACCTACTTCCGACTCCATTCCTATCCGTCCTCTGCTATACTATCTTGGAGCGTCAGCTATACTGACCTGACTCCAAATAGAACTTGTAAGTGGAAGTGTCGCTATCTCGACCAAGCTTCCCTAGCAGGCAATTGACAGTCATCATCACACGACCTGGGGAGCGTGACTAGCACCGTTCTCCCATGACTTCAGGTTTCGGAGGATACACGGTGGGAAATGCCTCCACCCCTCCTAATCGGATCTAGGGTCCACCCCTATGATGGCCCACCCTACAATGGAGGATACTCAGTGGGAAATGCCTCCACCCCTCTTAATAGAACCAGGGTCAACATCCTATAATGGAGGATACACGGTGGGAAAAGCCTCCACCCCTCCTAACAGAACTAGGGTCAACACCCTATAATAAAACACACAGGGGCACCATGTTGCTAGAGGTTTTGTCATCGTTTATTTGGTTTTGGGTAGTGTTAGTACCGAAACCATGCAATAGTTCATGTATCGTAGCAATGCATTCAAATCAATATAATTTCCATATACAATATTCATACCATAATGTTTCTCGGTTAGTGGTCCTAATATCCACTTTCATCATCGATATCCCTTGGCTATTTCATAGCCCATATCCTGCAGATTAGTCTGTAACACAAACTCATACATTTCCATGCATTATCATCATGTAATTACATACTAGAATCATTTCAATTTGGTATCCCTGTACCGATATGTTAACATCAAAGTTCTCCAATTAGAAATAGATCTCATAATATCCCATAATTCAATTTCAACACCCATTCAAAA
>JZKD02S1672762.1:840625-851750 GCA_000966675.3 Picea glauca
CCACTCATGTTCGTAGTGGATCAGGCTACAGAAGAACCAGTCGATCAGCAATCTACAGAAGAATTAATACTTCGTCAGCAGGAGTTGCAGACAAGGATACATGATCTTATTGAAGCCTGTCGAGAAACTGAACCTGGGCTACTAGTTCTTATAGAGAGAGGCAGAGATCTCTATCATAACATCGTATTGCCTACCATCAGGATTTCGGAGCATGATATAAATGATAATACTATCGTTTTCTCCTGCTCAGTTTGCCTTGACGATTTTGAATTGGCGGAGGACCCATCTCAACTCCAGTGAGGCCACGTCTACCATTCCAATTGCATTTTAACATGGCTGCGTGTGGGATCTAACTGTCCACTTTGCAGATCCCGGCCCCACATAATTTTACTGAAAGGTGTTCTATGTAAGGATTGTAATAATTAATTAGCAAGGAATTAATTAAACTTTTAATTTTTTTATTGAAATTATTTTTAAAGGTGTATATAATAGTACAGCCTCTAACTAGTGGCTGAGAACGCGTTTGTCAGCATCTTCAATGCATAGTCATCAAATTAGGGTTTAAGGTTAAATAAGGTTAAAAGATCATTAATTGTGCCCATTGTCAATAGGTGTACGCATTTCGGTGTAATTAGCATAACCATGTATAAATAAAAATAGTTGATATAGTATTTTTTATTTTTGAAAATTAAGTCCATATGAACTAGTTTCAAAACTTGTGATTCCATTTTATATTTACATTTCATAAATAACGAATCTCATAAAGAATACTACATACATATCAACTATTTTCAAAACTTGTGATTCCATTATATATATACATTTCACAAAGAATCTCATAAACAATACTACATACATCTTTAAATAAAATTGATGATCTATATGATAAAAGCAAGGTTAGGGTGAAGGAGGAAGACATTTCTTATAATCAAATCATAGAGAGAAAAGAAGGACATTTGCTCAAGGATATTTGGGATAGGTGAAGAAGGACTTTCATCTAAGGTCCTAGTAGAAGAGAGAACAAGGGTTGTAAGAAGGGAGTAGCAACAACAGACTCAAACTATATGTAGGAAAGTGTAAGGTAGGAGACGTATTATAATAATAAGAAGCATAGGGTTCTAGAGAAAGATCTTTCTAGAAGTAGAAGTTTATATTAAGTCTTATTATGTTATACTTGTTGAAATTATTAAATAGGTCTTACTAACTAATGTCTGCCTTTATTATATGGAAAATATATTGTACTTATGTGAGGGTTTAGGGAGTTTAGGTCCCTATCATGCCCTCCCCCATGAAAAAAGGAAATTGTTGCAAAGTGGCATTTGACTCCATGTGGTATTTATAGAGATGTAACCTTCAAGTGAGGTAACACTTCCTTGATACTCCGTTGACATAGATGATGTTTTGTTTGGTCCAAGAGTGCTTATGGTTGCAACTAAACGAAATCTTCTTCATCCAACTCACTCATAATGTTTTGAGTCAAACACTTATTTCCATTCACTTTATTTAATCACCAGACATGAAATATCACATCCACACACATGTGGATGTCCTATTTCATTTCATTACAAAAAAAAAATGACATTTAACTCTTTCATATCTTTTGGTAAACTCTAAATGCGGTGAAGCATGAAACTCAAAGAATATTGTGGATTTAAGGTTCAATTGTTTTCTTAAGTACAACATTTTGCCAAAAGTACCTTGGCCAATCTTGAGATTCTTATTGCTATTTTTGGATGAGGTTAAAACGTTTGGGGTCTTGCAACCATTCTTTGTGAATGTCTTAAAGCCAATCTACTACAATGAATGAGAGGGAAAATATGGACCCTTTTTCTTCCTATTTCCTTCAATGAGCATGAATAACCACATTCATATTCATATAGCTTGGTCACCCATTTTTGTTACTCTAAGGATAAATTTTTTGTTCTAGAAATAATTTTGAAGTGTTTTGGGAATAGATAAGGATTATAGAGATCTAGTACGTGCATACTATCCAACATTTCCTTTTCATAGGAGGATGTTAGAGATTTATTACATGAAAAATATCCAACATTCATTTTCATGGATTGAATGACCCAATTGTTGCTCTTATAGTTGTTGTTTGCAAGTGAAATCCAAAGGTCAATCATCTTCCATGAGGACTGCATCAATTTATTTCCATGATGCATTGCATTCGAGGAGAAAATTCTTGGTGAAGTTTGGTAGTGCCACGATATGAGTTATGAACATAACATATTTCAAGGCTTGTAAGGATTGATTAGTTGATAGAGTCCAACTATTTGAGAAAAATCTCTTGCTAAGAACTTCATCTACATGTTTAGACGGGTTACTAAGTTTTACTATATATGAGAATATCATCAAATAAAACTAAGACAAATTTATGGAGGAAGGGACGAAAGATTTGATTCATGAGGCTTTGAAAACTAGAGAGATGATTACATAGGCCAAAAATTATGACCAAGAACTCATAAAAACTCTCATGAGTTCGAGATATGTGTTCTTCATTCATGTGTATCTAGTGGTAGCTAGAGAAGAGATCAACCTTGGTAAAGTAATGAGCACCACTCAATCTATCCAAATGGTCATCAATGATAAGGATGAAAATTTGTTCCTTAATTATGATTTTGTTGAGGAAAAAAAAATCAAGACACATGCACTAAGTGCCTTCTTTATTGAGTACCATGAATATGATTGAAGAAAAGGGGATGGTACTCAAATGGATAACACGTACTTTTAGAAATTCCTGAAAAGGTTTGTCAATTTCATTTTTCCACGAAAAGTGATGATGGTAAGGGTGAACATTGGAAGGAACATTGTTGTGGACTATAGAACTAGAATGATCATGCATGTTACACTAAGGGGGAATGCCATGATGGGTGTTAAAAATAGATTAGTGGTGGGATATTATAGATTGGAGGTCACAGTGCGCAAAGGGTGCCTTAATGGCCTGAATACAATGGAGTTGGGAAATAATGTTAGAATGGTCTTTTTTTGGTAGAATTTCAATTCGGTGGGAGCTAATGATATGAGGTGAGCCTGATGTGATTCCTTGGAACTTATATTGTTTTTCCTCCTATTGGAATTGCAATGGGAGGTACTTCAAATCCATGGTAAGGGGACTGAGAGTGCATTACCATTCAACACCTAGCACTATGTCATAACCACCCATGTATATATAAAACATATGATATTTTAGGTGGTACTAACTAATTTTGATGTGCACATTATCACAATGCCACCCACATATCATGGAACCACCATTAGCAATCATGACATGAAATTTAGTGGTTGAATATATATAGGAATTGACTTCTTGGGCAATACGATGATGGATAAAATTATGGGTGTTTCCACTATCAACTAGGGTGATGAATTTCCTATGTTTAATGTATCCAATTAAAATGAGTGTTTGGGGAGTACAGAAGCATGTAAGGGTGTTTACTGATATTAGCGGTTCAACTTTGGGAGGGTCTGAGGGAGAAGTATGGGCATTTTGTTGGGGTATATATTCAACAAGGGAAACATTAGCATCATTTTTAGAAACATCTTCACTAATAGCCAGAAAATGTTTCAATTCTTTGCACTTGTTCCCCATAAAATATTTATCAACATAATTATAGAAAATTCCCTTGACTTGGCATTCATCGATTTGTGCCCTAGTTAAATTGTTTTTATCTTGAGAGGAGTAGTAGGATGATAAGGATTAGTGGGTGTAGGGAGAGGAACAAAGAAGGGTTTTCTATTTTGGGAAAAGAAAATATTTTATTTTTCTTTGGCGTGTTTAGTAGCCTCCAATTGTTGGGTGTAGGTAGAGGAATAAAGGAGGGTTTTCTATTTTTGGAAGAGAAAATATGTTGTTTTTCTTTGGCATGTTTAGTAGCTTCCAACCACGTCTAGGGTGACGCATGAGGACATGGGCTTGGATTTCATCCTTTAGGCCATTGATAAAAAATTCTGAGAAGAAGGCATCATACATGCCTTTTGTTCAAATCCAATTGCTCAAAGGTGGTTATAAAGTCTTCCAATATGCCAAGCTATTTCAACTTGGGCAAATGGCATAAATGGGGGGTGTTTGTGTTAAAGAGTTCATAAATATTTGTAATAAAGTGTGTCCAAGAAACATAACACTTTCATGCATTTTTACAACATTTCAACCATTTTTAACATTCAAGGTCTAGATAGAGAACACCATAATGAATTTTGGTCAACTCACTAGTAATTCCATGTAACGAAAAATAA
The DNA here is from genome assembly GCA_000966675.3 of Picea glauca. Classification (NCBI taxonomy): domain Eukaryota; kingdom Viridiplantae; phylum Streptophyta; class Pinopsida; order Pinales; family Pinaceae; genus Picea; species Picea glauca. Next base: position 844,862 of record JZKD02S1672762.1, read on the forward strand.
TGTTTCATTTGAGTTACCCAACTTGTGAGATATAAGCCATCAAATTTGTTGAACTAAACTCTTGGAATACACAGTTCATTATGAAAGGAGTTGTATTGAAAGGCCATAGTATGGGAGGAGTCAAGACCATTGAAGTGTGATGATTGGTTATAGGAGCACCATTGAAGTGTGATGATTGGTTATAGGAGGGACTTGGGAGAAGTTCAACGACTGATTGAGAGTGGATTTGATGGAGTAAAATTTTCGACTGAATTTGTTATCCATGACATCAAATTTGTTTTGGACTTGGTTTCTAGAAGTTTGAAAGTTCAAAATTGATGCAAGAAATGTCAAAAGTCAAGTTCTAGATCTTCTCCTTGTTGTTTTGGTTTCAACGTGCAAATCTTGGTTGCAGGTGGTGGCTATTTTGGGAGTAGAGGTGTGTGGGAGGGGTAGTGGGTCCACTAAAAAAGGATGATAAATGATATATATTACGTCTTTTAGGGTGACAAGAGGAATCCAATGTGATATGCGGAAAATAAGGGTTTCGAGAAGGGGGTTGTATCCTTCAGAGAAGAAGGATTAAAAATGATAGGTACCATGGGGATAAATTAAAGAGAGGGATCCAATGGGATAGATACAAATAAGGCTGCATGTGGGACTGCTATACTTGTTTTTTTCTTAAATACTATAGAGTTATACTCCAGCATGAAAAATATTGTACTAACCAAATTTCTAAATTAATAAAAGGAGAAAATGTGTAGGAATTTTAAAATGAGAAAGCAGTGAGCAGGTTGCACGACATGATACTTGTTATGTTTCTTTCTTGTTCTATTCCATTCCCAAGGGTTATGGTTTTGAGGGTTTCTTTAGAATCTAGATAAGGGTTTTCCCTATGCAATATCTCATTGATATACATGTCGAGTTGAACAAAAGTACTCATCCCAATATCTCATGACATCAACTAAGGAGGATTGACCGTACCCTTATCCATAATTGATTACACAAGAACTAGAGAGTGTCTTCTTGATTTTTGTTCTTAGCGTCACTATAGAATTCAAGTGGTTGATTGACTGATCTAGAGCCAGTTTTAGGAGACGTAGCATACTCCCAATATACCTAATTGTATGTGAGAATGATGGTCAGGTACATATTATGTTCAATGTGGTACTACTCAAAGGGTTACCAACAAGAATACATAGTTTTCCAACAAGGTGAAAATTTTGTTTCAATTAATCCCATGAAACCTTCTATATTTCTTGGATGTAGTCTTCTCGATCCATAATTTTACCCATCGAAAGACAAATATTTGTGCTTTAAAGACATCGATAGTACATGTATCTACCCTAGAAAACAATTGTCATGAATTTTGTGGAGGAAAGTGCTCTAATACTACTTGTAATGTACCATATGTATTATAAAAAGTAGAAACAAAAATATTGCAACAAATATCAATAGGACAACAAAATATAGAAAATAAAAGCACCAACAATGATATCGTTATTGATATAAATCCAAGTTCACTTGCCTCTTTGAGGGGACAAACTCTAACTTTCTATAGGAATATCTTTATAGAAGCATAATATTTTAGTAAATCTTCTCACATTATACTCATTCACATTATTAAATAGGACTTCTTTACTAATTTCATCCTTTGTTACATGGAAAATATATTATTATACCTATATGAGTGGTTTGGGAGGTTAGGTCCCTAATAGAAGGTGCCTACATATGCGGGATACAGTGAGTTAGGGCATGCACATATATAAGCAAGTTGAATGTATTGGGCCATAAGGTGGCCATATACTTGCTAGTGTTTGCACGTGCGATCTGTAGTTTTCTATATTTCTTAGTAGACCATTTCCTCATAATGGAGCTCTTGTAAGCTTTCATATTATTCTAATGATAAACTAATTTAAAGGGAAAAAATATTTTTTTTTGGAATTGGTTTATTTTCTTCTGCTAATTATTTATGTTAGTTATTCGAGTTAATGTATTTTGTTTTGTGAACTTCTAATTTTATTGACAACAAGGAAGTGAGTAATAAACAATTTATCTACATGCTAGGATTATAAAATTGACATGGTATGAGAGATCTCACTCTAAGAGGGAGCCACATTTTAGATCCACATTAGTGTGTATCATATATGTTAGTTTTGAAAGGATATCTTTGCAGAGATATAAACCAACAATAGAACATCAAAGGGTGGATTTCTGGAAATAGTCATACACAAATACAACTTGTTTTTATGGGTGATTTTATCTATACACATGGATAAGTGTATCAGAGCATGTAGATACATGTGTTGTTGAATATCATAGAACTTATACCTGCATTACACTACAACATAATGCATACATATGCACTATGTAGGTCACACGGGGCATGTAGAAGTTTGTACAACAAAAAATTCGACAAAAGGTTATTTCCACAAAAAAATATATCATATCTAAGGGATGGAAACTACAAGTATGACAGTTGAATATAGATTGTATTGTGAACCAAACTTACTAGATTGGAAAAAAAAAATTAATTTTGTTTAAAGAAAAGTGATCTTTGGAAGGTTCTTGACAAAGTAATTCATTCACTGACATATTCACAAGCATTGGCCACCCATCAAAAGAAGCAAATGAGAGCCATGCAAGTGATATTGTAGTAGTGAAGGATCATTTTATTTCTCACTTATCCAAGATGAATAAGGCCAAGGAAATGTTTGATTCCCTGGTAATTTTATTCCAATGTAATAACTTGAACAAGAAGATTATCTTAAAAAATAACCTCATATCAAAGTAGATCTATAGATATGACAATGCTACTAGTTACTTTATGAGGATCATTGATGTGTGTGATCATATTGCATCTATTGGCGAGAAGTTGGATGGAATAGAGCTCATAAATGTGGCACTCAATGGTCTTCAAAAGTAATGGGAACCATTTTTCAAAGGATTTTGTGCTCGAGAGAATATTCCATATTGGTAGAGGCTTTGGGATGATTACATCCAAGATGAGAATAGTAACAGTATAAATATGGAAATAAAGAAGATTGATAGGAAAACCTAACTCTAGTTAGTGAGGCCAATAAGAGAAAAGGAAAAGGTCCCAAAGGTAATAGTGATGGGTTAACCTCATAGATACGGAAGAAAAATTAGGACTTGAGTAATATCAAGTGTTTTGCATGCCACAATAATGGTCAAGATTATGCATCATAGTATTTGGAGAATAAAAAGGGGAAAGGAAGGGCATATACAGTAGCATCAATAGATATACAACTAGGTGATTTTGAAAAAAAAATTGAGTAGGAATTATCATTGGTCTCCTACCTCTATACTAGCACAAAGACTAAGTGTTCATGGTACTTGGACATCAGTACATCTCATAATATGACAAAAACATTAGATATATTTAGAATTCTAATGAAGAAAGACTAAGGTATCGATGTGGATCTTGGTGATGATGTCAAGTATTCAGCGAAGGGGGAGGGAACTATATTTTTTAATTTTGATTCAAGAGATACATTCCAGACCTAAGATGTGATTTACGTACTAAAATTCAAGAAGAATTCGCTCTTTGTCTTAGTTTTGGAGGAGATGGGTTTTTTTGTCATGTTGAAGAAAGGGGAAGTACTCATACATGAAGAGGGAGCTATTACTGACATAACAATGAGAATTGGGGTTATAAATGGAAAGTTATAAAGGTTGCAAGGAAATTATATTTGTAGGTCCAAGGGGATATTCAATCTTATGCATTCAGATGTGAATCAATTGGTGTCAGTGGAAGACAAAAAGGAGAAGGGGGATCTCAAAGGAGAACAACATTTAAAGGATTTGATTTTAGGGAGTCAAAATTCATATAAGGAGGAGGAGTTAGCTCATTATAGTTATTTTAGAAGACTCGGTTATTTTGAAATTACAATAAGGGATACTTAGGAGAAAAATGAGGATCTTTAGAGCACATTAGGCAGTGAAGGCCACCGAAAAAGTTTCTGAACTTAATGGAACTAATGAGTAACATGGTTGAAGAAGTATCATACCATTAGGTTTAACAATATATTAAGGTGTAGGATAATGTGTAGGATATTGTGTCAAAATTAGAGTAAAAATTAGTTCCAGGTGGATTTTCTAGAAGTACCTTCCTCAGTATGAGGGAGTGTTGATGTTTGTACCATTAGAGAGGTACTTCGTCTAGATGTATGGAAGCTTTTCAAATACTTCTACTCTAGTAATTTACTTTAATTAAAGGAATTATCAAAGAAAAGTGATTTTATTAATTAATTGATTTTAATTTAATAAAATTATAATGTTATTTAGGTTTAGTGGATTAAATATTATCCATTGATCTCTAGTGAGGTGAGATCTAATCTCAAGTGTTAATCACTTTGGAGATTAAGTCTCGGTCATAACTCAAGATTGTAAAAGAAAGGATAGGGTGAAGGAAGGAGACACTACATATGATCAAATCATAGAGAGAGAGAATACATGATTTTTTTTAAGGATATATTGTATTTCCTCTCATGATACATCGCATTTAGGTAACATTGTATGACATATTGCAAGGCATCTGAAAAACTCCTTGTAGATATCAAGATCATACACATTTCTCCAAGCACCACACATTAGTATCATATCATCAATGTTAAATATATATTTAGAAGAGTTTGTCAATTCCCGTATATTCTTGACAAGATATACGTAGTGAGTCTAAAAATTCCATTTAAACTCAATTCTTGGATATTCTTGCAATTCTTTGGTGAATCGATAGCATCATGAGTGATTCTTCAGTGAATCGATGGCAGTTCTTCAGTGAATCTAAAAATCCCACTTGAACTCAATTCTTGCAATTCTTTAGTGAATCAATATCATCATGAGACAAATTCATCTAATAACCGACCCTAAGATATCTAAGCCTCTTTTAAATACTGGTGATGGAATCAATGCTAGAATCCAACAAATTGGGAATATCAAACAAGGAAATCTCCTTGATCGAAACATAATTATTGATAAACCCTACATATCAAATGGATTATTTGATTTGGTATGAATTTAATAATGATAGTATTAGATTAGTTTTTGAGACATTAAGAAGTCAACTATAGATGTGAGTATTGAGAGTGAGCTTCTAGGAAGCCCATGTGAGCATGTTTTTCCACTGTTTGAAAGCCATGGATGCTGAGAGGAGATCCTCTCGCTCTAAAATACATGAGAGGATGTGGGATAACTCTCTATTGTATATCATGGAAATATCCATGCTACTCTTTATTGTTGTAGTTGAGCCCAATATATTCCAACACAAACTCAAATATGTTCTTACCATTGACAAGGGAATGGGATAGAGAGAAAATTGAGGTTGTATTTAGAGATGAGCTAGGAAATGGTACTGGTGTAGAAAACTAGAAGAGGCTAATAATTGATAAGATTTGGGTTTTGTTAATCCTTAAATAGTGACACATTACCCATTAATTGGGGCATATTACATTAGTATTTTTATTTTATTCATTTCGTGTTGGGTGCATTAGTTGTAATTGTACCTCCTAGTATCCTATATATACCAAGGAGACCTTTTCATTTGGAATCATATTATATTTGTAAATGTATGTGGTGTATAAGGAGGCTTCCCCCTCGCAGATGTTTATTATCTAAAATTCTCTCTTTGTCAAGGCATTGAGTACTTATTCTAAGGTTTTTTATGCTATTTTGATATTTGGTTCTTAATATTTGGGATCAGAGCTTAGGGTCTTAGGATTTCGCTGCTACATCTGAGACACCTTGGAATTTTATATATAACTCTTTTTCTACAATGTTTCAAAAGGAACTTCCTGTGTTGTATTTATTATATGAATCAAGGTACTTGGGGACCATATTTCAGCTCCTGAGGCCTTATACTTTCATAGATATATCCTTTGTAATATAGGGTGTCGTAATCATCCTGAATTTAGCCATCACAAAATATTGTCTATAATTTTTTTTTTGTAAAGTTTTAGACTGTAAAAATAGGAGGATATTCAGATACAATATCACAGTATATGTGATAAAAATTTCATCTTCTGGGTCATCCTAATTTTTTATATACACCCTGTGTAAGTAGGGTAGATGACTCATATTAACTAGTCTCAAATAGGTGTTCCAGGTAAAACATTGATATATTCTTCAGTGAGTATCCAAATTAAGTGATACTAGCAACATTGGACATTGGACAATGAGTACTATTTATGGTACAAGTTTCATAATCAAATCTCATATATTTTTCTCTTGGCATACTTTACAAGTACACTCTCTTGAAAGGTCCAAAAATCAACAAGGTGTGGGGAAGTTACCATAACTTCCACTTGGAACATCCAATTTTGATAAGACCCATGGTATTGCGGATAAGACATATCATAGAACTAAATAATGAAATTTTCAGAGCCAGAAGGGAAGAAATTTTGAAGATACATCAGAAGAAAGATATGCTAGAAGAACCACCTCCAAATCAAGGTTTAAAAGTAATACTTGGCCAACATGGCACCAAAAAAGGGAACTTGTACACAAAATAATCCTTTAGAAAGTACTATTTTGACTCTTGATGAAGGTGAATAAATGTGCAGGGACATAAATGATTTACAAAAGAAGACAATAACCAAATATGAACTACAAGGGATGATGGATTCAACTGAAGCTAAGTTGGAGGAAATAATGGATACTAAAATGGACATTTTAAAAAGCGATATCATGACCGGATTAAAAAAAATCATAATAGAGAGGCCACCTGAAAGTGAAAATGTATCCCATGAAATTCATGATGAGGAAACAAGGTGTAATGTACCCCAAATTTCCCAAATAATTTTTTTTGTTAAGGGGCATTAAAGTCCCTTGAATCTCCAACATTGTTTTATGACACAGAGATAATCCATTATATATATATATATATATATAT
>JZKD02S1672762.1:855232-897530 GCA_000966675.3 Picea glauca
TAAATGACCAAATCCCCTTTTGCGGATTTGTCAAACCCTAATTGTAATAGGCTAAATAATAAGTTGGCTCTAGAATATATTAAAGAGGCCTCAAAATATTTTAAAGGTGGTTATAACCACCCAAAAGAAGAAGTCACCCCTGCCAGTGAAGAGACACTTCCACACGTGCCATAATTGTATAAATAAGAGAGGTCATCGCCTCATTTAGACACACACTCAGCTCATTCACCTAGTGCGGAAGTATTGAAGGAAGCTTCAGTTACCAGTTGTTGGAAGAAGGAAGAGAAAGAGAGGCGTATCCTTGGGAGAGGATTTTTTGTGTTGTTTGGTTCATTATCTTGGCATTGTATTGGCTATCTATATTAAGGAAGTTTTGATGGGTTTTCTTCCCCTTGAGGGTTTCCTAGGATAAATGCTTCTGTACTCTTGTGTTTGTGTTTCTCTCAGTGATCATGTCTATGCTATTGTTATCTAGTAAATTGAAAGTAACCTAATAATAACAGAAACTTTAACATAGTATCAGAGCTAAGATGAAGAGAGCATCTTTCACAGGAAAAAGAAAAACGTCACTGTTACCATACATGCAAATTAGGAGTTTTTATTGGAGAAGAATTTCAGCCCCAAATCCATTTATAAAGGTGGGACCTACCTCAAGGAACATTCGGCATCCTCAGTGCACTTTTTTAGTGGCTAGATCTCCCAAAAAGTGAAACCCTAGTTTTCACAAAATACTAGAAAACCAGAAGTACCAGAAAACCAGAAGCACCAGTACAGAAATACGTAGATCAAGTTTGGAGGGGTAAAATTTGGATTTTCAGAAATCTGACAGTACCAACATACTCACCTCAGTCCAGCGCATCTTTTGGTAAGTTCATTTTTCAGATCCAAGAAATTTGATTTTTTATTATTTCTATAGCACAGAGGGCTAGGGTTTCTACTGCAAGAAAGAATGGCTACCGGTATGAGGGTAGAAGACAGGTTGGAAGGATCTGGAAACTTCAGATCTTGGAAGCATAGGTTGCAGATGATTCTAGATGAGAATGATCTCCTATAAAATGTTTCAGTGGGTGTACCAGAACCAAAGGAAGAAGAGCAAAAGACTAAGCATAAAAAGAATGAAAAGAAAGCAAAGAGAATCGTGTCAGATTCAGTAAAATATCACTTGATCCATCATATATCTAAACTATAGACAGCAAGGAAAATGTATGAAGCACTCAACAAATTATATGAAAATAAAGATATTAGCCGGAACCTTGCCTTAAGAAATCAACTTCGTAATATGAAGGTGGAAAACTCAGAATCTGTCACTTCCTATCTTATGAGAGTTTCTCATATTAGAGATCATCTTGCAGCTATTGGAGATTTCATTAGTGACAAAGATCTTGTAACCACAACCCTAAATGGGTTTTCAACATTTTGGGTTCCTTTTGTACAAGGAGTGTGTGCAAGAAGCAAGTTACCCAAGTTTGATAAGTTATGGTCAGATTGCACACATGAAGAATCTAGACTTGCAGACCAACATAAAAGATTAATTGTTAATGAAGAGGAATCTCTTACAGTTCAAAAGAACAAAAGAAGTTTCTTCAGGAGGAACAATAAAGAAGCTAACTCCGTAAGAGTTCCAGGTAAGAAGAGAGATGTTTCAAATATCAGATGCTACAACTATCAAAACTTGGGACACTTTTCTTATGACTATCCTCAAGGAAAAGGGAAAAGAAAGCATCAACCACATGTGGAAGAGGAAGAGGAATCTCCTCCCTCAAAGAAAGCTTTAGCAGAAATTAAGGATCATGTACTTTAAGTTGAAGATAGTTGATAGAAAATGGTGGAGTCCGTGGAGCCTCCCCACACAAAAACAAAAGATAAGTATTCATGTTTATTTTTAGTATCTTGTTTACTTTAATACTTTATCATTACAAGTTAGATTTTTGTGAGAATGAGAATTAACCTCATTTTATGTCAGTGTCTATGCAGAATTATCAAAGAAAAGGATAAAGAGGTAAAATATTTATTTCAGGTATGATCACTCATGAGAGTGACAAAGAAATCATACTGTAAGTAAGTTTACAAGTCTCAGAAGAAAGAACTTATGTCGTGACTTGCAGAAGTTAGACAACATGAGAAGGACGTATGATATGGTGATAGTTAGTAAAGACCAGACAATATCCAATACTTATATAGGAGGAGGAGGCTCCTAAAGATGTAGATCAGAAATATTCAAGATGAAGAAAAGGCTGGATACTCAGATATAGTGGATGAGATGCAGGTAACTACAGGTTGCTCCAATACCATTTTTATAGATGCAGAGGGAGCAGGTTGATTCAGTATGAAGACAGAAAGAAAGAAATATTTGAACTCAAGAAAGCACTCACGATATTACAAAATAAAACTTCAAGGATGATGATTAGAAGCTATTAGTTTGGTGCAAGAGGGAGCTATGTCTCCGTGTTCAAAATGGAGGATCGTAATTTGATGCAGTTAGGAAAGCAGATGGATGGTGCCCAGATATTTTGATCAAGATGAAAACTATCCAGTAGATGGATGGTGCCCAGTAGATGGGTAGCATGGTATTATATCATGAAAAGGTTTTGGACCACAAGAGAATTTTTCAGATCCCATAGCTAGTCCTTTGTAGAGAAGGAGAAAGAGAAAAGACCTTCATAGAGAAGGAATGCGAAATCCCATAGGTAGACCTTCGTAGAGAAGGAATGATCAATCCCATAGGTAGACCTTTGTAGAGAAGGAGAAAGAGAAGAGACCTTCGTAGAGAAGGGGAATGGTAAATTTTCCAAGGTTAGCCTCTGTCCAAGTGTTGAGTTTTGGATACTCTAGGGACATGATAGAATACCATCATAGAGAGGGGTGTGACCACCCTCGTAGAGAGGAATGTGGATGCTTCTCCAAGGGGTAGTGGGCAGATACTCTCCTCTGGCCAAGGATGGAGTAGCCTGGAACACAAACCTTGACCATGTGGAATGGTTACTTGGCTCTTGAGGTTTGTGTCATGATCCTATGTGCATCATGGAAAGGGAGTCTAGTCTTGCCCAAGATAGCATCTTAGCTTCTCTAGTTCATGTGGGATGACTAGGAGTGAAGCTATGGTAGTAGTCCTCCCCAGTGGATGGGTGATATAGATGACTACAAGAGAAGGGAGAACATAAAAGGAATGGAAAAACTCATAGGACATCTTCTGTGTGAAGATAAGATATCTTATGTGTGAAGATGAAAGAAAGAAAGAGTATCTTATGCGCGAACATAAAGAGAACAAAACTTTCGATGATTTATAGATATGCCAGTCAATGATCATGATGCCAGATGACCAAGTGGATGCCTCCAGTTATCCAGTTAATGATGTTACCCAGTTGATGATGTTATTCAGTTGATGATGTTGCCCAATTGATGATGTTATCCAGTTGATGATGTTGCCTAGTTGATGATGTTATCCAGTGGATGCTGCTACCTAGTTGATGTCGACATCCAGTGACCCGTCAAAAGATAAAGAATATCCTTCTTGTTAAGAGGGAGTGTTAAAATATTGTGTAACTGCAAAGAATATTCTTATCCCCTTTTGTGGATAAAGATAAAATATATTTATTATCGATTATATCAATCCACTTTTGTGGATTGATGATGTCGAGTATTGTAAATGACCAAATCCCCTTTTGCGGATTGGTCAAACCCTAATTGTAATAGGCTAAATAAGAAGTCGGCCCCATAATATATTAAAGAGGCCCGAAAATATAAAGGTGGTTATAACCACTCAGAAGAAGAAGTCATCCCTACCAATGAAGAGACACTTCCACATGTGCCAAAATCGTATAAATAAGAGAGGCCAACACCTCATTTAGACACACACTCAGCTCACTCATCTAGTGCACAAGTATTGAAGGAAGCTACATTTACCAGTTGTCGAAAGAAGGAAGAGAAAGAGGGGCACATCCTTGGGAGAGGAATTTATGTGTTGCTTGGTTCATTATCTTGGCATTGTATTGGCTATCTATATTAAGGAAGTTTTGATGGGTTTTCTTCCCCTTGAGGATTTCCCAGGATAAATGATTGTGTACTCTTGTGATTGTGTTTCTCTCAGTGATCCTGTCTATGCTATTGCTATCTAGTAAATTGAAAGTAACCTAATAATAGCAGAAACTTTAACATATTATGTTTCTAAATTTCAATATGCCCCAAAAAACCAAAAATGGTATGTGTCTTAGTTTTCGAAATTTTAAGAACTGATGTTTCGAGTTTTCATCTATAGTGAGCCACTTCCAATCACTATCAATCTTCAGAAATTTTATCACTTCAGCCCAAATGTTTTGTGTTTTTGGGCAGTCTACAAAAAGATGAACAATGGATTCTTCATTCTTTAAGCAAAGATTGAAGATCGAAGGTCCAATGCCTCCTCGCTTTTGATAATTTACTCCAGCAAGTATGAAGTCCTTAAGGCACATCCACATAAAGAATACCAATTTTATTGGAATATTCAAACCCCAAATAGATTTGTACCACCATTTTTTCTCTTCCAAATTGTTAAAAAATAAGATGGATTCATAAACTAGTTTGGCAATGATTGCACCTGATGTTCTATTCGAGGACCATACCAATTTATCATTTTCATTTATGAGGTTGATGCCACTATTTATTAAAGTAGAAACATAGTTTTCCCATTCGAATTTTAGTTCCTCTATCAATCCAAACTGATTAGACTCCATCAAAAGTTGAAAAAATCTCGAATCACCAGGAACGACTACTTGTGCTAATGAGTAGATATTTGAACTATTCAGTACCTGTAGAAGAGGAAGTGAAAATTTATAATGGTCATTGCAACCAATAAAGGGATCACGACCTAAGACAACTCAATTCTGAGGTCCTATCTCGCAAGCCATCCATCCTTTGATGATCGGAAGAGAAAACATAAAAAAATTCCAAATGATAGATGTGCCTTGAGTGTTATGTTCAGCTTTGCGCAACCAGAAAATAATATATATGCCCTTGAGATATTTTTTTCATAGTACAAAATTCCAAAGACCAGTACCAAATAATCCTCTCCAGCAGGATTTGGCAGCCAATGATTGGGAAAACCATGAAAGGTGTTTTATACCCCATCCACCAAATTTTTTTGGCTTGGAAATATTTTTCCATTTAGTAAGATGAAAACAAGTACCTTTCTTACCTCCTTTCCAGATGAATTTTGTGAACATAAGATGAATTCGATGTATCACAAATGTAGGTAATTTGACAAGCCTGAGCCAATAGACTGGAATGGTTTGTAGTACAGAATTGGCTAAGGTGAGTCTACCTCCGAGAGAGAGCCATCAGAAAGTCTAATTCCCTATCCTCTTCTCAATCTTCTTGAGTAGCCATAGCCAATCATTCACTCTGTAATTGTTTGGCTTAAGGAAAAAACCAAGATATGTCATACCTTGATCAAGGTTTTCAATCTTAATATTAAAAACTGAAGTCAAGTTGTGCTTAAATATTTGATCAGTATTTTGTACAAGAAAGACTGATTTGTGGCAATTTATAGCCATCCCTGTAGCATCACAGAACTTGGCCACATCTTGAGTCCTTGAAAAGTTCCTGAGGCCACATCTTGTGACATCATTCTACTAAAAACCTCGACAACTAACAAGAAGAGCAAAGGTGATAATGGGCAACCTTGTCACAGTCCCCTGTGGCATTTAAAGAAATCTCTTGGAGCACTGTTGACTAACACAACCGTATTAACAGAGGTGATACAACTCATAATCCATTGAGTGACACACCAATTTAAGCCAATTTGATCAAGAAGTAATCTGAGGAATTGCTAACTAACATTGTCGTAGGCTTTTTTTAGATCCAACTTTAAAATGAAAGAATTTAGTTTCTTTAATTTTTCCATATGAAGGCATTCTTGCATGATGCCAACAGCATCAAAGATCAACCTATCCCTTAGAAACCCGAACTCTTCAATTGATATGCATTTATCTAGTTTATCTTTGATCTGAGAGGCGATGATTTTTTATATGACTTTGTAGGCAAAATTTCATAGAGCAATGGGACTAAAGTCATTAAAATTGACCGGCTTGCTAATTTTTGGAATGAGAGTATAGAAATTTGCATTAAGATCTCTTGGAATATAACCTGTAATGAGTGATTCTTCCACCGCATTATGTAAATCCTCTCCTAGAATATCAAAGAAATTGTGAAAAAGTTCATGTGTCTAGCCATATGGACCGAGACTTTTCTCTTTAGGAATAAAGTTGATAGTTTCTTTTAATTCTGTAATCGTAACAGATTTTTCTATATCCATATTATCATCATCGTTAAAGAACCGAAGAACATTTTTGAGGACATCAACTTGTGTATCAATGTTCTCAGATTCAATAGATCTGTATTTGTGTATTGTGCTTTGAAATAGTTTGAAGCCAAATTTTTTAACTATGAGTCAATAGAAAATAGGTTCCCCAGGTTCCCTTCCTCATTTGTTGTCCCAAATAGTGTTTTGAATGCATCTCTAATTCAATTGATAGAACATTTCTAATTATTGTAATTAAAAAAAAAAAAACTTAATGGAGAATAATAATTATTCTTCTCATTCATTTAACTTAAATTCAATTTAATTGATACATGAACATTCCTAATTATTGTAATTTTTTTTTCTTTTTTAAAAAAATTTAAGAAATATTTTGTATCTTTAGTAAACTCTTTGATATAGACTACTTGCTTCACTTTTTATATTTGAGTCAATAGCTACTCACATACATTTCTAATCAAATGATAAACAACTTAATGAACACAACTTAATAATTCTTACTTTTACTTACTGATTACATCATAAAAAATACGATAAAGAAAAACACCATTCTATATATGGTAAAACGTTCTTTGTGTTATGTAAATGCTATATTAATTTTTATTAATGTCTTGTCACCATTTTTCAAACTATCTACTTATATTAAACAAATCAAAATGCATAAATCCAAAGCATAATATGTATTTTAATTATAAAATTAATATATAAATTTTTTTGAGTTGAAAAAGATAACATTAAGGGTTACCAAAAAAGGTAATGGTAATCTTATGTACGTTGAAAATAAAGATATCCAAATTACTTTATATTTAAAAATTATTTACATGTTTTAATTTAATAAAAGTATAATTTTATTTTATAATTATGAGGAAGATATCTTTAGTGATAAGTTTCCTATCCATTGGTTGACAGATTTTCTAAAACCATCCCTTCTAAACCTAACCTCATGTATATAAGAATAAGTTTTTCCTCAAATCTATCCACCCAAAACCTGTAAACTAGACCAATACCACTTCCTTTCACATCAATGTATCAACCTCAATGTATCCACCTGTCATTTACCCAACACTCCAGTTGTCAAACATTTAACCTCATGTATATAAGAATAACTTTTTCCTCAAATCTATCCACCCAAAACCTGTCAACTATATCCACCCAAAACCTGTAAACTAGACCAATACCACTTCCTTTCACATCAATGTATCAACCTCAATGTATCCACCTGTCATTTACCCAACACTCCAGTTGTCAAACATTTAGCTTCCACTGGCTGCAACTCTATACACCTTCCTCCACCGACTCCAATTCTAAACACCGACTCCATCTCTAAACACCGCCTCCATCCACATTTGCAGAATGCTTGGGCATGATCTCGTTTCTGTCTACCTGGTACTCCCTCTTATTCTCAGCGAGTAAACGAATCCTTCTTGAAGGGTCCCTAATTTCCACCGCCCATTTCCGCACCCCTGAACTTCTTACAGTGCTCTCATGGCCAGAGAAGCATGTCCTTCAGTCGGCCCGACGTCGCTGTAACAATGTGCACACCTCTCTTCAGAACTTCTAGCTGAGATCTCATATCAATGACACCGATGTAGAGCACCAACGCAGTCTCGGATACCCCAGCTCGTGCAGCACGACGACAAATGCCTCGTAAGCTCGAGAGATGGGAAAATCACCAATCCAAAAGGCCCTTTGCTGACAATTATTGGCATGGACACCTCTTCCTACAAAGCAACCATAATCAAAGGAAGGACGACCAGAGTTTTCCCGGAGCAGGTAAATGAAATACCTATTACATGTATGCCTGAAAGTACCACCGGAAGACCTCCCTTCCGAACATTATTTATATATAAACAAAAGTGAGTAGAATATGCAAATGAAAAGAGGATCTACTCTGGACATGCGGGGCCGAGTGGCACCTTCCGCCCTCGTTTATATTCTCCCGGCCCATTTCTACACCGCTTTTTTAATCTCTCGGGATCTGCAAGAGCGGAGCAGAGCCGACCAGGGTTAAAAATTTATATTTTCCAGGCCAACAAAACGAGATCGAAAATATGGCCTCCGATGCAAATCTCGGCGGATTTTCGCATCCATGCAACTTCCTAGGTCATCTGTTGCCGCGATCTGCCCGCATTCCGGTCCCATTTCGACTCCGGCTCAACTCCAAATCAAGCACAGAGCATTTGTTGAAGTTTCCATTTTAGTAGGGTTTTGGCTCTATCGATTCAATTGCCTTTATTGGCGGGATTTTTTCGTTTTCAAGTTTTGTGTGGACGAAAGAGAGCGCAGAACATGCTGTGTGCATCATCAGCATGGGCACAGATTAGTGCGTGGTTTCGCTACTACGACAAAGTGCAAGCCCTGGCAGTTATCCTGCTATATATACAAGTATTTTCTGTTTAATTTAATGGAATATTTGAATTCTGTAAATGTCTTGAAATTAAGTGAGTATTACTTTCGCTTAATTGGTCAATGGCATTTGCCAACTGGATAGATCATTGGGTAGATTAATTTACAGGAATCCCCGAGATCAATCAGACCCGGGTATTTTTTTTTTTTTAAACAAATATTGTATAAAGATGTCAGTCTCTTTTCTGTCTTGGGTAAATACGGTTATTACTAGCACAGCCGCACAGCCACAATTATGCGGCTGATGAACACTGATAAGCGTATCATTTACAAACCCTAATTAAGATGTACTCTAGGGTTTGTAAATAAAATACCTATCCACCTTCAGTTATATAATTGTGGCTGTGTATTATGTGCTTGTGTATTTCATTATACATTTGATTGTCACCATGGTTAAATAATAATGAATCAAATTTACAGTTATATTATAAAAAATATCATTTGAATTGATACATCTTAATTCATTTATTATAAATTATAAAAAATATCATTTGAATTGATGCATCTTAATTCATTTATGAGTATTGAACTACAAATTGTTTTGAAGGTAATGGAATTTGAGTATAATAGAAAAATGGATTTAACCTAGCAACTGGTGTTTACTGGCATATCTTTTGACAGTAATTACAATCCTAGAAAATAGTGTTTGGTGACATACATGTTGACAGTGCCATAGCTATGGCTTCCAATTACCAGAAAATCTGCCCTCACCCCATGACACAGTGCATCTCTGGTATTTTCTTTTACTGTCTTCAATTCTATATGTTTTTATCGGTAGTATTTTCATCAAAACTCACTACAGTAACATAAAATATACAGTGAACTCACAAGGCTCCCGCTGCAGTCTGCATGATGGCCTCGGTAACAGGCTCTTGATATTCTCTAGCTCTATACATTAGCATGCGTGCTTTGTGTTTCAGTATATTCACATCATCCACTTATGTAGAAAATGAAAAGTAGCAGTAATTTAAGTATAAAGTTGTTAAAGGTAAATAGTAAAGTAAATTTTTAATATCAAATAAATTTATTAATCATCTAAAAGTGTCAATCACATGGTTAGATAGTAATTTTTTAATATGATTAAATAAATGTGAAATAAAATATAGCATAAAATATATATAACATTTAAATAAAAAAATGGGCGGCCAAAGCAAACTACTACTAGCAAAAATCGTCATTAATTACTTCACAAGTGGCACACAGGTAGCACGGTAGTCCAAAAACCAAAGCACCACTTAGTGCTAAACAATATACATCTGTTCAAACATTTAAACATGACAATGTGAATTGTTGTTTTCAACACTACGAGAAATTAAAAGACTGGACTATAGGATAGCCGTTATCAGAATGGTAAAGGAAACCTCCTCTGGAGCAGTGAGTTCAAGTTTTTGCGTGGAGTACTGTGCATTTCTACAATTTGTCAACATACAAAATAATTTACAAACTTACAAAGTTATAACCATCTGTATCTCCCTTCATCCCCTTTAGATACCTGCAATCCTTTCCTTTCTCCACCTGCAGCCATAATGGTGCAGACGACATGAGTCACTATTATTCAATCGACTTCAGTGAAGAAATAAACATAACCAATGATTTGGATAACTATGGTCTTGCTGGGCTTTAGCGGAGAAATAAAAATAACCAATGAATTAGATAACTATGGTGTTGTTGGGCTTCAGCGGAAAATTATGAAATGTTAATTATTAGTAAGTTATGTTTATGCTTTTGTCTTTCTGGATACTTTTCTAAGATCAACAAATCTGGATTGGCTTTCAATGAAAAAATTGCAGACTACTTCTTATATGATATTGAATGCAATTTCATTTATACAATTCACATCATTTATACAATTCATTTTATGTGGTATCTGAGTCAATTCTTTTTTTTTTTTTGAAAAAACATGTAATATCTAGTTTTTACTTTTTAGGAGGTGTTACATTCTTTTAAGTTCTAATTTGTGGTTTTAATTTGGCATGGTTTTGTTTATTTTTGTTTAATAATTTTTAAAGGATAACTTAGATCAATGCAACCACTTCATGGATGCAAATTTGTTTAATATAAATATATATATTCTTCGAACATTATATTAATATTGCATTGTATTGTTGTGTTTAAATGTACACTTTCTTTATTTACAGAGTAGCATGCATAAATGAGATCGGTTATGTTGAGCTAAAAAGAAAAGAGTAGTTGCTCTTGCATGTGCTTACCATGTGCTCTTGCATGTGATGGTTATTGTGCTTGTCATGTGGCAGTTGTAATTTGGTTACTTATTAAGTTCTTGTAATTTGGACATGCCTTTGTTATGTGGTAGTTGTAATTTGGTCATTTATTAAGTTCTTGTAAATTGGACATGTCTATATATGTGTTTATATTTATGCCTTTGTTATGTGGCAGTTGTAATTTGGTTACTTATTAAGTTCTTGTAAATTGGACATGTCTATATAAGTGTTTATATTTATGTAAAGGTGATAATTTTGTAAATTGTTGCATAATTTGTTGTATAATCTTTTTCTCATTTATAATTCATTAATTATATTTATTTTTTGATAGTCTCATTTATAATTTATTAATTATATTTATTCTTTTTATCAAAGAATCTTTTGATTCACTAGTATTGTTTTTAATAATTGGTAAAGGCTAAAGTCATTGTTCTCCAGTGTTCTTGCTTTAATGGATCACATAGTTAATGCACTATTCTTATTAAAATACATTTACAATCTTTTGACTCACTAATGTTGTTTTTAATAATTGGCAAAGGCTAAAGTCATTGTTTTCTAGTGTTCTTGCCTTAATGGATCATATAGTTAATACATTATTCTTAATAAAACACATTTACAATTTTGATAGTGTTGTTTTTAATAATTGATAAAGGCTAAAGTCATTATTCTCTAGTATTCTTGCCTTAATGGATCAGATAGTTAATGCATGATTCTTATTAAAATAGATTTACAGTTTTGATGTTTGAAGATCCATTTCTACTCTGGAAAACTAACTATTGTTTCCAGTTTGGAAAATTGTAAATCTCATTTACTTAAAACATTAAAAGATGAAGAAGAATTAAATATTTTTAGCTATAAATCTCATTTTAAATTTATTAAAATCAAAAAATCAAATACTTTTACACATAGAGCAAAGCATTTTATGGACAAATAAATAATATTTTGTTTTTCTTAGAACATTTCAAATATAATGAGAAATCTAAACTATGTTAAAAATAATTTACACTTTATATAGAGTGAACTCTACCACTAAGTATCATGTATAAAAAAATTTGTATTTATAAAAATTATAAAACATAAATTTTAATAATTTAGTAATTCATATATTTATAATTTAAGTTTTTTCCTTTTTATGAATCTGTATGAAATTACAATTTTATGTTGTTGAAATTGCATATTTTTATTGCAAAAATGGATTCAACCTCATGAAAAACCCTTGGGTACTAGAATTATACATAATTAACCACTCAAATTTGTATATGCAAAAAAATTTCATATCCAACTTATGTTTGGAATATCCAATCAATACCATAAAAGAGTCATGCAATCAAACATCATTGAAATTTTACATTCAATTTAAAGATTTTGCTTATGGATTTTGAAGAGGAACCATACTAAAATTGTCAACTTATGTCTCGTATAATATTTCATTCATATTTTCATTTATTTTTTGATTTCATAACTCTTCTAAAACATTAAAATGTTTGAATTTCACTTCAATTTACACCATTAAAATTTTTAATAACCTTAGAGTATATATATACATAGATATAGATATTTGAATTATTATAAAAGTTATATGAATTCATTTATTTTTATTAGAAGATTTTTCCATATACTACTATGAATTTTAATATTTTTATCTATCAACTCAAATGAAAAACATAAATGATAATTTATTTATCAAAACATAAAGAAATCACAAATAACAACCTTTATTGTTGGGAATATTAAGAAAATAATATGAAAACTTCCTTCTTTTGTAATAAAAATCCTTAAAATAGAACTAGCATCACATTTTTCCATATTATTACATTATAATTAATATAATTATAACCTATATAATTGAGTTCCACATCAATGATTTTACAATCAACTCATGTTTTATATATACATTCAATAAACTACAAACTTTTTCTTCCCTGTGAACATATGTTGTGTTGTGTAAGTATTCACATCAACATATGTGTTCGTCGTAAGTCTCCATCTCAACCACTCTCAACCAGAATTCCTTCTCTTACCTTACATGTCTATCCCACCACCATAACTCCTTCCCTTGTCGTCGGTGTTTATACTTTATTTTCAACTTTGGCATTCTCATTCGTCCCTCACATTAAATCCAAATTATTTTATAATTTAAAAATAATATACATATTTTAATTTAATAAAAGTGCAGTTTTACTTTATAATTTAAATATAATATACATGATTCAATTTAATAAAGGTATAACTTTTTCACTAATTGTATGAACTCTTTCAATATACCAAACTATAAAGTTATTATTATATTAAATTATATAATATACATGATTCAATTTAATAAAGGTATAACTTTTTCACTAATTGTATGAACTCTTTCAATATATCAAACTATAAAGTTATTATTATATTAAATTATTTTTTTTTTGGTATGTTCATATGATTTATGAAAAACAAAATTAATTTTTTTTTTTTAAATTACAAATTTTATAAATAATTATTTTATGATGAGAGTATTTATTTATAAAATATTGAAATTTTTTCAAAATACAAATATACTGTATATTAAAAAATATTATAATTAAAAAATATATATATTATAAATTTATTTTTTTATATTTTAATATTTAAATCACAATATAATAAGTTTTTAAATAATTATTTCTATAAATGAGGATTTTAGATTTTCAATGCCATCTTGGAAGGATACAAGTAGTTGCAACCATTAGGAATCACCTCCAAGGTTTCCAACAAAGATGGGAAATATAGTTGAAGCAGCTTCACATTAAATACTAAGTGCAAGTTAAGGAAAACAAGAATACTCAATTTCAAGGCATTGTCACCCACATCCTCAGTGATGGTGTAAGTCTTGTATCTAGGTTTTCTAAGCTTCATATGGGGGCCTATAAGGCAATCTTTCTACAAATGCAACCACATGTTGTCACCAACTTGTAACTTGCACGAAACTTGATGTTGGTTGTGTCGTTGCTTATACTTGGAATTAGACTTCTCCAGGATATCATGAACTTGTTGTTTGAGGTGTTGGGTCCATTAAATGAATCTGGTTGCTATGTCAGTCTCGTTCTAAGCATGGGAGGAAATTGTCGGGGAGGCTAGAACAAGAAGAACTATATCAATGGGTACCAATGGATGGAACTCCAAACACACCTAAAAAGGGATATGGCCACTAGAGTTTTGGAGGGATATGTTATAGCTATTGTTAACATATCAGAGGCTCTCATCCCATGTGCATGGATGCTTGGAGTTGTACATGCACAGGATATGAATAATCACCCTATTGACCACCTTTGTATGTACGTCTATTTGGGGATGAAAGGTATTTGATTTGGTCAACTTGGTGCCCATTAAAGACCATAGGTCAGACCAATAGTTGTTGAGGAACATGTTGTCCGTATTTGAAATGATGGTTTGTCGTATCCCAAAATGAACCCAAACATGCGCAAAGAAGAGTTTAGTAATGGAATTGAATGTGATACTCTTTTTATAAGGTGTCAAAATGGCCATCTTAAAGAACCAATCAATGACCATGGAAACACAATTGTGACCATGTTTGGTGGAGAGAAACACTGACATGTAATACAAGGAGACATAATCCCATGTCTTGTATAGTCTAGGGAGAGGAGTGTATGACCTATGATTCTTGATGGATGACTTAGAGATGGAACAAGAAGTGACAAATTGATGTATTAGCCGGCATCATGTCAAAGCTTGGGAAAGTAGAAATGCTTTTGAAGTACTACAACTATATTCCCCATCCCAAAGTGCCCTGACACCTGACTGCAATATGACTCCCAAACTAACTTTCCATGCTCTCTTGAAGGAACACATCTATGGATGTCGATATCACAATAATGCATCCTAGATGTCAATGCCCAAAACTTTTTTCCAAACACTTAGGGTCTGATAAGTAGCAGAAAAATCAAACTCATTGTTGTATAATTGTGGCCACCCAGAGGTCTCATTCCCACAACAGCTAAAACTATTGTGAGGGCCACAACCAAGAGTCGACTGAGGCAGTTAGAAACATGGTGGGATCTTCCCTTCTTATACTTAATATTCAAGTGGAATTATTGCATGTATGTTTCCCATTTCTGATGGAGGTCATTCTATATATTTCCATATGTATGCATGAAATGTCGAGGCTTGTGATTAGTGTTAATGATTGTCTCCTTGCCTAGAATGTAATTCTTCAATTTTTCCCATGCATACACAATGAAATACATATCTTTCTCATAGGTGGTATACCTACAAACACAATTAGGCCAGTAATGGTAGTCCAGGAAGGAGGACCCATAGATGGCGATGTCAAAGTAGTCTTGTGATGGATCAAAGCTCACTCGCCAACGCTTCAACATGAGACTATTGTCATAAGATGCTCTCGAATAGTTGTGGAATCCTCAGGTGATTTGAACTAAAAGTAAAGCCAACCTTGTCCCAGATGAGAGAGGGGAGGCACATAGCCCAATATTGGCTGCCAAGTTTTAGTCATCCAAACTTCTAGGTCTGTAGAAAAAGGATGTTTGTAAGAGATTCTTCACATAAGGCTGCACAGGGCCATGGAGACCGAGTCCTCAAATCCAATATCCACACCAAGGACGATTTTATTCAGAGCCCACAAATGTTGTGCAAGCTTCCTGCTCCCAAGTGGAAAGGATCAGGTCTTTTTTCAAAGCCAGAGATTCTATTAGTATCATGTGTCACTGGAGATGCAGATTTCTAGGGTATGGGGTCACTGTGAGATAAATTAAGAGTGGGGATGGTAGTAGAAAAAAGGGGAAGGTGTAAAGAGGGCCGAATCTTACAAGTTTCAGTTTGTAAGCCTCGTGAGAAATGTCTCCTTTCTACCGGTAGAGATGTAGATTTTGTAGAGGGTAGGACGGGAGATGGAAGGGTAGGGGGAGAGTTATCAAAGAATAAGGGAGGACAAGTGATCAGAGAAGGATAGATAGTGCTAGATTGTGTGGATTGTTGGAACAAGTTAATACGAGGGGAAGAGGACATAGCAACAGTTTAAAGAGAGGATTGTGAAGGGTTTCTAACATGGAGATCTCGTTCGTCAAGATAAAGATACGTGCACTATTCGAGATGGCCTTGTTAGCAACACTCATGACTGTGTTGACTTGCGCCTCCATTAGTGAAGGTCTCGAGAGGTAAGAAGTGATTAAATAAGGTTTTCAGAAAAGGTGTAAATCCAAGTAGACCATACTCTGTCTCTAATGTTTTGCAAGTCAGAGGAGAGGGTCCACTAGTATCCACGAGTGGTCTAGTCGAGGACTTCAAGAAGGATGACAAACTGTGAAACGAAAATGGGAATGGGAGAGAGTTGAGCTCAGGGGAGGTAATAGTGTCACTCAGAAGGTAAAAGGATGGATGGTTAATCCACAGGTGTGAAAAATAAAGCCTGTATTGAGCCTAGGTGCGCTAGTTTCGCCATTAGTTGTACCAGTTCCACCAATGGTTGCACCAGTTCTGTGATTTCCTTGTTGCATCAATATTAGTACTCCATCTGCTCACACCTGTGATTCCTTAATTGTATGCGGGATATGGTACACGATAAAAAGAAATTGTTAAAAAGTAAAAAGTAAATGTCAAACAGTTGTGCTTCATGTCCATGCCATTCTTCATAGTTATCAACATTAAATCAATGGGATATGGTACACAATAAAAATAAATTGTTAAAATTAAAAAGTAAATGGCAAACGGTTGTTCTTCATGTCCATGCCTTTCTTCATAGTTATCAACATTAAATCAATGGGATATGGTACACGGTAAAAATAAATTGTTAATAAGTAAAAAGTAAATGTTAAACTATTGTGCTTCATGTCTATGATATTCTCCATATTTATCAACATTAAATCTTATTCATTGATTTGAGTGTAGGACAAAGGATATGTCAACATATTTAATTGTTAACCATAAAATTGAAATTTGTAATTAAAGTATTGATTAAACTATAAATTCCAATATATTTTTAATTATTACATTTTTCTTTTTATGAAATTTAAAATATATTTTTCTATATTACTGAAAGGTATCTTTAGTAAATTGGTTCTTTGATTTTCAATATCTACTTCACTTTCCAGATTTGAATTAGATAACTACTCACATAAACCTCTTGGACTAATCCTAGTCATAATTCTAAAATTCACCTACTATTCATAAAAAAAAAAAATACGATATAGAAAAAACAAAAATATATAATACCATAGATGAAAACTTCTTCGTATTATGTAAACTCTATATTAATTTTAATTATTTCAAACTATCTACTTATACTAAAGAAGATCAAAATCGTCTTGGTCACTAATTTCTTCTTCATGGTTTCGAAACCCTTCTCACAATCCTCATTCCACTAGAGGTTTCGAAACCCTTCTCACAATCCTCATTCCACTAGAACTTAGCTTCCTTCTTAAGCAACTTCTCCATAGGTGTTGTAATATGTGCATAACCTTTGATCAAATTCATGTAATATTTTGTATGACCTAGAATTACCCTCAGTTTGATGTATGTGGTTGTAAAT
This sequence comes from Picea glauca, assembly GCA_000966675.3. NCBI lineage: Eukaryota > Viridiplantae > Streptophyta > Pinopsida > Pinales > Pinaceae > Picea > Picea glauca. The sequence goes on from JZKD02S1672762.1 coordinate 872,673, forward strand.
CCAGAATCATTGTAATATTTGCATGATCCACTAATACTCTTTTTTTGTAGATCACATGGCCTAACAATATTCCAAAAACAATATTCCAAAAGATGTGCAAAAAATTCGTTTCCTCAAATTTAGTGAAATATGAAATTGTCTACACCTATCCAACATTAATCTGAGTACTTCTATTTAATATTTCAATAAACTAAACAAAGTCCAATAATCTAAGTACACTTCAAGGAATTTATCAATAAATTTAGTAAAGGATGCAAAAACAACCCTTGAAGAATCACTTCAAAGGGAATCACTTTGTATTGCTAACTTCCCCACTATGTCACAAAAGTAGTCTTATACATTTTTTTTTCACAATATTTATCTGATGGTACCTTGAGCATCTATTTGTGAAAGAATAAGCCTCATACCCTCCTACATTCTCTAATACCTCATATGTGAATTGTGTTGGAAATGGATCATGCCATAATGTGTCATTCATCTTCCTTAGGTCTACACAAATCCCAATTCCTCCTATTTTCTTATCATGTACCAACATGGGAATTATCCACTCTGATTACACCACCAATTCAATGATCCCTGCTTCTAACATCTTGTCCTTCTTTTCCATCAACTTCTCTTTATACTTCAGACTTAACCTATAGGGTATTTGTCCCATTGACTTAGCATTGGGTTTCAAAGGGATATTCATTTCACCTAATTCCCTAGATAACCCCTTCAGCTCTGAGAATGCAATTGGGAATAATCTTGTTACCCGTGTAGTAAATATACAATCTTCTCCAATAATATTCTATATGCAAAAAAAATGGATTCTCTGTCATTCCAATGTTTATCTTTCATGTTTTTATTTTTTATGTGTAGAGAACAAATTCAATATCTAACCCTTCTACATAACGTTCTCCCTTAGTTTTAGGTATTTTTCACATTCCTTAGATCTTCTCACATTCCTTAGATCATCCTCATCATGTTCTTCCTTCATCACATCACTATGACTTAGCACGACATCTGGAGTGGGGCTAACATAATCATCCATCTGTGTAGTCATATTATATAGGTTGTCAATTTTGTTCCCTCTCACTCGCTCGATGTACCTCTTCCCTTTTGTTTGATCCAATGGTGTAGTAACCTTCAATTATCTTACCTCAAGTATCATCTCTCTCCTCTTCATATTAATCGTTACCTAATTATGAAAGGCACATTCAAGTCCCATCATTGTTTCATATGGCTTAGTATAATCCATGATCTCAATTACCTCAAAATGTTATGTACTGCGCAATCCATCTATACTCACAAGTACTCATGTCAATCAACCGATTGGTATTATCTTGTGTTGGCTTTCCAACCTTAACTGAATACAAGACCAAATCAACTTTGGTTTCCCCATCGTTTCTGAGGTATTCTCTAGTAACACATTTACATCAGACACCAAGTCTAAAATACCATTATCCACATCATATTCCCCAATCTGCGCACTTAATCTAACTTCTTCGTTGTTCCTCTTTTTACCAAGTACCTGATTCACTACCCTCTCTTTGATAGGAATTTCTCTTTATTATGTGCAGTGATGAAACATTTCACATAATGCATTTAGTGCAGTTTCATCTTTCATCAACTCTACACAAATTCTCAAAAAATCTGTTACAGTACTTACCTTCCCCAGTGGCTTCTGTAGCATAGTACGATCACACACAAGAGGCACAAATGTTGTTGATGCTACCCAATCTGGTCCTAGTATCTTTTTTCTTACCCTCTAATGCACCTCCCTTTCTTTTTGATGGTAAAATGTTAGCATAGGTCCTCTCCATTTCCTTACCCATTACTCATCATGCTTCCCTCCTTTAGTCGCATCAACTCCTCTTCTAGTTTCTCCAGGTAAGAGATGTTATCATGGGTCCTTCAACATGCTGAAAAAACCTCAAGCACTCCGATTACACATATTTAACCACTCAAATTTAAAAGATTTTGTTTTTAAGAAAAAAAAATTATTAACTCTTGATTATTCAAACCCCTACCAATTCAAACCTTCACTATGATTTGTATTTTGGTTTTGATTCCCCGTTTCCTTCCATTTTGCAAGTAGTTGAGGAAATTCTTACGTAACATAGTCCAATGCTTTACAGTATTGTACACGGATTCAAACAATCACGAGCTTAGTGCCTCCATTGATTTCAATTGTAAAACATATTATTGATCCTCTACCTCTTCTGCCAAAATTTACTGTGTTTCACATACAAATAGATGTTGTTTTGGGTCCTTCAACCCAACACTCTAGAACTCAGCTAGTGTCAATGTGTTGTGTAACCCTACCATGTTGTTTGGTGTAGTGTCTCGCCTAGGTGATCTTGGTTGATACTCCAATTCTAACTATAAGTGCTTTTGACAAATCCTCAAATCTGATTTCCAATCTAGGTGACTCCGTCGACATAGGATCCAATCTAAACAGGACTTACCGACTCTTCTATGATCAGACTGAACTAAGAATTCTCTTCCTCTCCTTTTATGTATGATATTTTTATAATCTAGATTATTGTTCTCTGTTCTCTTTCCTCAAATTAAGTGTGAAACTCTCCTATCTCAACCCTAACATTCCACTTCTTGTACCTTTTTCTTGTACCTTGTTTAAATTACATTTTTGAATGCATAAATAAATTCAACATGCTGAAAACACATGAGGCACTCCTATTAAGCAAATTTAGCAAATTAGAAAGATTTGGTTTTTAAAAAATATATATATATATATTTATTAAATGTATATCAGAGAGGGATTTCTATCTAAGTTTCTATCTGAAAGGGATTTTCCTGTTTTGACACTTTATAGTTCCGAAACTGATCTTAATTTTAATCGATTATAGCCACTGGAGTTTTGCAGAGGGGACAGATTCCCTTCAAACGCAGCCACCGATCAATGCAAAGCTTGTGGAAGCAATGCACGCACTGGGGAAGTAATCGGGCTTCTACGTTTTGCTTCATTTTGCGCAAACAGATGCTGCATTCGTCCTCTTCTTCTGATCTCCGTCTCGAGAGGATGTTCCACCATGTCTTCTTCTGTGCTGAGTACTTGAAAGACTGCAACCTTTGGATTTCTTCAAACGAAAGACCATGGCCTAGTTGCAGGCCTCCATTATTATTGTTATGATTGTCGTTGTAATTAATGATGAAGGTCCCTAGGGTAGCATGAGAAACCAATCCTCCTCCTCCTCCTCTCCTGTGTACTGTAACATTCCGTATGAGCCTCTGCCTGCTCCTCATTATCATGATCCTCCTGGTCCGGTTGGTCCTGCTCTTCGGTTTCTGATGTATTAAACTGAAATTATGGTAACAAAGTATGTACAAAAGGAATAGGCATAGTATGGCGAATCCTTCTGGCTCAGTTACCAGAAATATGATATATATTTTGGAGAGTGCCAGCAGGATCATCACAGATGCAGTAACATATAAAAGGAATCTATAAAGCAGCCCATCCATGATTTCTGAATCCTTTCCCAGTTGGATTTTACCGTTATTTCATGAGCTGAACTTCACAAGAACTGTGTATTGTTCACATGATTTCAACTGTCTCTACTAATACTACTTCTACAGGCATCGCCCATCACAGAGCGACGCGGCCGACATTGAACCGCTCCTGAAATTTAAAAAATGTTTTGTCAAACTCTTTGATATAGACTACTTGCTCCACTTTCGATATTTGAATCAATAGCTACTCACATACATCTCTAATCAAATTATAAACAACTTAATGAACAAATTTAATAATTCTTAGTTTTACTTATTCATCATAAAAAAAATACTATAAAGAAAAAAACCATTTTATATATGGTAAAAATTTCTGTGTTATGTAAATGCTATATTAATTTTTATTAATGCCTTGCTACCATTTTTCAAACTACCTACTTATATTAAACAAATCAAAATGCATAAATCCAAAGCATTACATGTATTTTAATAATGAACTAAATATATAAAATTCTTTGCTTGGAAGAAGATAACATTAAGGTTTACCAAACACAAGATAATGGTAATTTTATGGATTTGAAAATAAAGATATCCAAATTACTTTATAATTTAAACATAATATACATGTACATGTTTGAATTTAATAAAAATATAACTTTACTTTATAATGTAAATCCTAATTATTTTATAATTTAAAAATAATATACATATTTGAATTTAATAACGGTGTAGATTTACTTTATAATTTAAATATAATATACTTGAATTTAATAAAGGTATAACTTTTGCATTAATTGTATGAACCCTTCCAATATACCAAATTATAAAGTTATTATCATATTTAATTAATTTTTTTATGTTCATATGATTTATGAAAATCAAAATTAAAATTTTAGAAATTATGAAGTTTATGATTAATTATTTTATGATGAGAATATTTATTTATAAAATATTGATAATTTTTCAAAATATAAATATATTTTATATTAAAATAATTTATATATTTTTAAAATAATTTTTTATTATAAATTTATTCTTTTATATTTTAATATTTAAATCACAATCTTAACAGTATAATAAGTTTTTAAATAAGTATTTCTACAAATGAAAGATTTCGCATTTTCAATGTCATAAGTAAAAAGATTGGAAGAAGGACAATAGTTGCAACCATTGGGAATCACTTGAGATTTATTTTCTTATATATATGAAATAAGGGAAATGGATTCTACTACTATTACTTTTTCATTGATTTTTTTTGGTGGGAGAAATTACAAGCATGTACCTTTTTTTTAAGAATTCTCTTTGAATCCTATGTATCTTATTGTTTCCTTTCTCTACCGATATCAAGTAGACATTTTTTGAATGGTGAAATGCATGGTGTCAAGTAGAGGAACCCTAAACCTACTTCTAATTGAGCTACGATGAGGACACATTGAACAAATGGTAGTGGCTTGGACAAATTTGTATAGAGTGGAAGATAGAGCACACTTGATTGCTCCTCAATTGTCATTGTTTCTACATCCAAAGATCATCAACCATTGGTGTGGATCTTAGCTTTGATACGAGTGGAATTTTGAACTTGTTAAGAACTTGTACATTAAGTTGAGTATATTGAGCATCCATGTCATTAAGTGCTAATATTCTCTCACTAATTGAGAGGTTTCTTAGTTGTACCATAAATATCACAAAGAATATAAGAGGAGAGTCTGTGAGGTTATCAAATTCAAATAATGAGATGTTATTTCAATACACCTATTCCAAGGTTTAGTAGATAGAGTAGTTCATTGATTCATTTTTTTTATGAATGATGGATAGGTTTGGATTATATTGAGAATTCAATGAGATACAAACAAAACTATACGAGAGAACAAAAAAATACAGTGAAACCCAACTTCTATTAATAAATAAAATTGCAGAATATTGTGGAACACAAAACGCTAGAATGGTGGTAGCTTATCTTTGAAGAGAAAGATATGCCAGCTACACTTATTCACAAAAATATATCACAAGAGTCCAAAATAATGACCTTTTAACATAAAGAAAGAACCATGACAATCCAAAACCCTATCCCTAGGAGATGAAGAACCAAAATTTTTATGAGCCCTGAGGTGGTTAGTTGATATGCCAACTTCTTGGGGGCACAACATTTTCATACAATTTCGTTTAAGGTGAAGAATAGATCATTGAAAATGCCTAACTCAGAAGTACAATTTTTGGTACGGATAGTTAGGCCATGGGAACCCTTTTCTTACGAATGTCTAAAAAAAATCAATTAGGGCCTCAAAATGGCCCTAGAAGTTTAGGACCCAAAAACCATAACAAAAATGACCAAGATGGAGAACCATGATGTGTTAGTGGAAGAGGTGGTTGACCACCGATATCCACCTAGATCAATCCTCCTCCCTTAGGAAGTAATAGTCTTTGTTGTATCAAGTTCCTTCAGGAGATGGGGAAAATGTTTTTGAACCTAAACCTTGGTGAGCCACTTTCCTTACTGAAGTAGTTTCCTTACTTTGACAACCCGATAGAATTGTATGTTTTGTTGGTGGGTTCCCTTCATTTTAATTTCCATGATCCAATCCACGTGATATTTTGTAATGAACTCGATATTGAGTTTAATAGGGACCAACTTCTCAGTCACCTCCAAGGTTTCCAACAAAGATGAGAAATATAGTTGAAGCAGCTCCACATTAAATATTGGGTGCAAGCCAAGGAAAACAAGAATACTCAATTTCAAAGCATTTTCACCCACATCGTCGATGATGGTGTAAGTCTTGTATCTAGGTTTTCTAAGCTTCATATTGGGGATTATAAGGAAATATTTATAAAAATGCAACCACATTTTGTCACCAACCTAAAACTTGCAAGGAAGTTGATGTTGGTTGTGTCGTTGCTTATACCTGGCATTAGCCTTCTCCAAGATATCATGAACTTGTTGTTGGAGGTGTTGGATCCATTAAATGAATTTGGTTTTTCTATCGGTCTCGGTCTAAGCATGGGAGGGCATAGTCGAGAAAGCCAGAACAAGAAGAGCTACATCAATGGGGACCAATGAATGGAACCTCAAGCACACCTAAAAAGGGATATGACCACTAGATTTGTGGATGGGTCTGTTATAGCTATGTTTAACATATGGGAGGCTCTCATCCCATGTACATGGATTCTTGGATTTGTACATGCACAAGATACGAATAATCATCTTATTTACCACCTCTGTATGTCCATCTATTTGGGGATGAAAGGTAGTTGATATGGTCAACTTGGTTCCCATTAAAGACCATAGGATGGACCAATAGGTGTTGAGGAACATGTTGTCCCTATTTGTAATGATGGTTTGTGGTATCCCAAAATGAACCCAAACATGTGCAAAGAGGAGTTTAGTAATGGAATTAACTATGATACTATTTTTACAGGGTGTCAAAATGGCACATCTTAGAGGACCAATCAATGACCATAGAAACACAACTGTGACCATGTTTGGTTGAGAGAAAGCCTGACATGTAATCCATGGAGACAGAATCCCATGGCTTGTATAGTGTAGGAAGAGGAGTGTACAACCTATGCTTCTTGATGGATGACTTAGATATGGCACACGAAGTGACAAATTGATGTATTATCTGACATCATGTCAAAGCTTGGGCAAGTAGAAATGCTTTTAAAGTACTACTACTATCTTCCCCACCCCAAAGTTCCCTGATAACCGACTGCAATGTGCCTCCCAAATTAATTTTCCATGCTCTCTTGAAGGAACACATCTATGGAAAAGATAGCAAAACAATGCATACTGGATGTCGATGTCTGGAACTCTTTTCCCAACACTCAAGGCCTGATAAGTAGCAGAAAAGTTAGATTCATTGTTGTATAATTGTGGCCACCCAGAGGATTCATTCCCATAGAAGTAAAAAACTATTATGAGGGCCACAACCGAGGGCCGACTGCGGAAGTTAGCAACATGGTTGGAGCTTCCCTTCCTATACTTAATATTAATGTGGAATTATTGCATGTATGTTATTTTTGATGGAGATCATTCTATATATTTACATATGTGTGCATGAAATGTAGAGGATTTTGATTAGTGTGGATGATTGTTTCCTTGCCTAGAATGTAATTCTTCCATTGTTGGAATGCATACCAAACAAAGTACATTTGTTTCTCATAGGTGGGATACCTATAAACAAAATTAGGTAGTGTTTCTCTATGATAGGAAACTAGATGTCCCTACTAAGTGAGGATTGCATTGATATCATAGTGAGAGGCATTTGTCTCAATATCAAATCATTGTTCTCAATCTATAAATGTGAGGAATGGTATATAACAGAGGTGGTGTTTCAAATCCTATAATTATTTCTACTATGATTTAGATCAAGAAAGCTTGGCTTTAGCTGGTGACTTGACTTGAGAGGAAATATATATCAGAGAAACCCAACATAAAACTGCAATATAAGTTGGTAAGGAACCAACAATATGTGAAGCTCTGTCATAGTCGTTAGGGTTGTTGTTAGTTTTCGAGATTGATTATATTCTAGATTAAGATGTCTTGTTTCAATAGTGTTTGGATGCATGCTCCTTGCAGGGGAGTGGGGGGGGATTTCCCCTTTACATATGTCATCCGGGGGTCTGGAGCTTCCCTTGGCGGGGGGTTTAGAGGAAGTGCCTCTGAAGATAATTTTTTTGTGAAATTATCTTGTAAAATGTTATAATTTTGTAGTCAATCTAAACCATTCATCTTTAGGTTACATATATGATAGTAGAAGTTATGTTAGATTTTTTTACCTAGAAAGAAAACACTATTTTATGTATGAGTATTTTGTATTGTGACTGTGTAGTTCTTTGTTTGAAACTATATTGTCATTGAAAGAGGAGACCCTGAGATAATAATATAGGAATGACTGGCAATTTCTCTAGTGGATGTAGCCCATATTGGATGAACCAAATTAATCAATGTCTCTATTGTCTTTTGTATCTTTTGTTTTTTATTTCTGCATTTGTTTTTTATCATTTCTCTGCAATCTTATCTTTTCTAACAATTGGTATCAGAGAAAAAGGTAACTCATAGGAAAAGACAGTTCCTGGTTGAAGTGGGAGAAATGAAAGAAGATTGAAATTTTAGGGTCTAGAAATTTAATGGAAAAAACTACCAATTATGGAAGATGCAAATGGAAGACTATCTCTATCAAAGGGATCTTTTCCTACCATTGGGGGGGAAATAAAAAAAGTTGGCGAGTATTAAGGAGGAAGAATGGGAGGTTCTTGACAAAAAATCACTAGGAACGATATGGCTATTCTTGGAAATGGCAGTGGAATATTTCAACATTTCAAGAAAAAAGACAGTGGAGGATCTTATGAAGGCATTGGCTAAACTTTATGAAAATACCTCGAACTTGAACAAGGTATTTCAAATGAAGAGACTATTTAATATGAAGATGTGATATGGTGGGTCTATTTTTGTTAGGGACGTAGCCTCCCTAACCCCTCACATAGGTAGAATAATATATTTTCCATGTAATAAATGCCAATCTTAATAAGGCCTATTAATAAGGATGAATAAGTCAAATGTAACAAGACCTAATGGAATCTTTCTCTTCTATAATTTAATCCGATAGATTGTCCTTTTGGTAGATATATTTAGTATAAATAGGAGTCGAGGGAATGCTAAGTTTTTGTCTAGAGAATTATTGTAATAGAGTGTTTCTCTACTTGAGGTTTTCCTTGAAGAGGCAATTGAACATTGGTTCCTATCAATAAAGGTATTATTCTAGTGTTATGGTTTCCTCTATTGTGTTGTTCCACTGTCCTTCTCTGCAATATTTCTGTTTTCGGTTCTTATAATAGATATGGTACCTTACAAGTGGTATCATAGCACTTTCCTTGGAAAACAATTGAGGGTTATTTTTTTGAGGATAGACATGTATTACGACATCTTAAACCTACAAATATTTGTCGTTCAACACATAAATCCATGTTCAGGGAAGCACACACATAAGAACTATAAGTGGTATTTAAGCATAGATTGTTGGCTACCCTTGTAACCCATGAGTGTACCCCTTCGAGTGGTAGCACATCAAACAAAAATTGTATATGGATTGACGTACATATCTTGAAGATATCCGTAGATAAACCAATTTTCTTCTTTACTATTATAGTTCCACAAAAAAAATATCTCAGGAAGATACCCTCTATTACCTAGGTAGTCGGGTAGTATGACTAAGGGCTGGACCTAGCCTCCTTAATTGGTGCCTTGAGATATTGGGCCGAGTACTATTGTTGGACCCCACCCATATATTAGAGAGATATAGCACAAAGAAAACCCTTATCCATAGAAACCCTGAATACCCTAACCCTTGGGATGGAAACATAAACAAAAAAAAAAAAATCTATTGTCATACCACTTTACCTCCTGCATTCTGGTTGCTAAATTACTACACATATTTTCCTGTTAAGAATTTGGTCCTTTCAACATTGCAATATTCCTTAGATTGGAGTATAACTCCACATGAGTAAAAATAATAAGTCTAGATCCTTCCTACACCATTATTTTATCTCTATCCCATTGGATTCCTCTCTTCGCCTTGATTGCATCCATACATATCATTTTTCAGCAATTGTTTTTTTTTTTCTTTTCGGGACCTGACCCTCTTTTTCCCCCCTGATTTGGGACTTACCCCATTGGATTCTCCTCGTCGCCCTGATATTAGTGATACCCTTCACCCATAGGCCCTTTTCTTTTTAGTCCCACCCTCCCCTTTCTATTTCCCCCTTCCTTATGACCCACACCCGTATCCAAGACCTTGGAGCCTGCCTCAATACCTTGTCATATGATTTATGTGAGACCCAGAAGGCAGTGTGGAAACTCAGTGCCAATATTAACACCATCAATAAAAAAGTGCATTCCACCATAGATGCAAAAAATGAAACACTTAAATAGGACCTCTCTTCCCATCTTGAATCCTTCACTTCCTAGATATGCACCAAGCTAAATATTAGAAGAGACCTTACCTCCTCTTACCCACCTTTGCAACCCCATGGTGAAAATTCCTCCAATTACCATACTTATCATCCCCATCACTTTCAACATGATCTACACCTTCCACGAGTGGATGTGAAATAATTCGATGGCTCAGAACCCATTGGTTGAGTAACTCAAATGGAACATTGTTTCAATTTCTACGGAATTATGGATGAGTTGATCAAACTTTGATATGGTGTTCTCCATATAGATTAAGAACGGTGGAAATGGTGGAAATGGAGGAAAAATTCATTCCAATGTTATGTGGCTTGGACACAATTTGTTGCAAAGATTTATGAATTCTTTGATAGTAACACCCACCATTTTAGTCATTTGACAAAGTTGAAACAAGATGGAAAAGTGGAAGACTCTATAGCTTCTTTTCATTGATTGGATTTCTGAATAGAGGGCATTTTTGATGATTTTTCCCAACAATGCTTTATCAATGTCCTCAAGGAGGAGATTTTCTCCCACGTCCCCATGTTTCACCCCTAGAGTTGGGTGAAAGCTACTAAACGAACTAAGGAATCTCAACAGGTTGTCTCTTCTCAAATGAGAAATTCCTCCTTTATTTATCACCCTAAACTAGTCACTCCTCCTCCTCCTTCCACTCCACTAAAGATACAAAAATTGACCTAGGAAGAATTGATTGAATGGAAACTCAAGGACCTTTGTTATAATTGTGATGACAAATATTTTTATGGGCACACATGTAAGGAACAAAATATTTTTATGGACATCTCTGAGGATGTTTCTAAAGAAGAGGTCGAGGATCCCCTTGTGGTCAAGTCACCTGAACCCACTGACCTAACTCCACCCTCAAACCCTCTCGAAGTTGAACCGATCATTTCCCTAAATCCTCTCATTGAATTCTTTTCTCCCCAAACCCTCAAGCTAATTGGTTAAATTGAGCATTAGAAGGTCATCATCCTAGTTGGCAGTGGTATCAACCATAATATTATTCATCCCCACATTTCCCAAGAAACTAATTTCTATATCTGAGAAGTCAACAAAATTCAAATCATGATTTCCAATGGCAGGTCCATGGAATGTGGGGGGTGTTGTGAAAATGTGTATCTCCAAATTGGTCAGTACCACATGAAATATCATATGTTTCTTATCGACATGGGTGGTTGTGACATTTTGTTGTGTGTCGAATGGTTATGGACTCCAGGCCCCATTCCCATTGATTTTAAGGAAATAACCATGCAATTCAACTAGGAGGGCCAATAGTGTTATAAAAACATAACCATGGAGAAATAAAATAAAAAAAATGAGGAAATAAAATACAGAAGATACATAATACAATAGAGACATAGATATACGTGGTTCACCCTATGTGGGCTACATCCACCAAATAAATTGCTAGGTCCTTCCTTTATTATTATCCAACAATCAAAGGGATACAACCTATAGCAAACCCAATGTAACTTCCTATTATTTCTCTCTCAGTCTACTATCTCATAATACAATATTCGCTAACATGCATAGCCACAATACATTTCCCTCATAAAAGAGGGTTGCCTTACAGGAAAAATAATCCTAACATAATTTTTACCGTTATATTTGTGACCTTTTAATGAACGGTCCACATTTACAATGAAATTACAATATACATTTACAAGGAATTTTTTCCTCTGGGGGGGCACTTGCCCCTAGCCCTCCCACCCGACGGGGACACCACCCCCCCCCCCCGGCGGGGGGGCACCCCCCCCCCCCCCGGTAAGGGTGCCCCCCCCCCCCCCCCCCCCCCCCCCCCCCCCCCCCCCATGTCGAAGAGTGTACATACTTTTGGGGTGTAAATACTTCATGGGGTATAAACATGGTTGAAAGCAAAAGACCTACCAATCAAGAATATAATCAGGCTCCACAACCAACAAACAATATAAGTTCCAAGGCATCACAACAGATTCCCCTGATATCATCAGTTCCCATCGCANAATCAGGCTCCACAACCAACAAACAATATAAGTTCCAAGGCATCACAACAGATTCCCCTGAGATCATCAGTTCCCATCGCATGGAAAATATCCTAAAAAAGGTCATTCCAACATTATTGCACAACTCTATTCCATTCAAGCCACTGAGACACCCTCTATGCATCCTAGCTTCCAATCCATCCCCTCCAAACATCAAGTTGTCTTTTCCTCTTCCCAGAGAATTACTACTTCTCATGGTGTTCATGATCATTCCATTCCCCTCGTCCCCGACAACCCTCCTCCCAATGCTCATCCCTATCATCATCCCTTTTCCCAGAAAAATTAAATTAAGAAAATTGTTCAAGAATTTCTCACCATAGGCGTTATTCATCCTAGCACTAGCCCCTATTCTACTTCGTCGGTCATGGTACTTAAGAAATAATGATCTTGGTGCATGTTCCTTATGTGTGCAATTATATGGTTAATATATTGCAATCATTAATATGTCAATACAGTTTTGTAATCAATAGAGTTGATACACTATATGTGTCAATAACAGATAAGTTCCTATTTTTGATGAGTATAGCCTAAACAAGAAACACTCAAAACCAATATTTTGTTTCACAATGTTCAAACAATACTCTTCACACATTTTAAAAACTAGAAAGAAAAACTCATAATTTTTTTATCAACAAGCATGTGATTTAAAGTCTCTTGCTCAATTAATGAATATGTTAATTTATAGGATCATGAAAGGAAAATATGAACTTTGACTCTTTTTATTGTAGCAACTATTTTAACAACAATATATAATTAAATCTCTGCACATTCTTAAAAAGGAAGATCACTCATAACCTAATCAACCCAGAAAAAATACTAGGTGTAGTAAGATAATCTATTATAGGTTCATGTAGGGTGAGATATAGAGATCGTAACTTTTTCTCTATTTGCAAAATAGAAACAAATGTTAAAGTATTCAATCTAAAAAATGATTGTCCACACATACACAAAAGAATAACAAATATTTACTCAGAAATCTATATTGCACTTAGAAATCCTCAGTCACTTAGAATTATCACAACTCTTTATTGTGTTTTTTGAATTGATTTACTGAAATAAAAGAGAATGAAATTAGATACTACGATCAAAACATATAATTGTTTTATTCACACAGAAACTAGAATTGTATTCACACAAATAAATACAAGGAAGCTTACCTTGGTTGGTTCAGTGGGCCATTTTTGTACCAACAAGGTAGCTTTAAAAGAAACTTACAGAATGAAGAATTTGATCATAGACATAAATTCCATAAATTGTAATTCATATCATTACTTTAGCAACATGTGTACAATCAACAATTCTCTCAGGAATCAATCCTACAACATAACAATGTTTAATTATTTCTTTGCATATCTATCATCTATAGGGTCCTCTTCTTAAAGAGAAATAGTCATTACAACCAATACCACGAGATAATATCAAATGAGTACGTTCATATTACAATTGGCCAATATAACATTTTTCATGGAATTGGCTTCATCCTCATGACAAAAAGTTCATGAGGATGAATCATATCATAATGGACAAGAGATGCTCTGACCAACAACTTCCTTAGACCCATTGGAATAAAACTCATTCAAATAGCAAAGCTTGTAGATACAAAACTAGTATCGGACGTGCACAGGTGGAACAGGAAGATTGGTGTTGGACACACATAGTCAAATATATGGGTACAAAATGAGCACACGATTGGTACCATATGAGCACAAAAATAGGCACCAGACAAATTGAATACCCAATGAACACTAAAACAAGTACCTGATGAGTAGGAACTATGTCATAACATCTCCTTGAATCAACCAAGGTAATTAGATATAATTTAACATCAATTATTCAATTCCAATTATTAATAAATCTCATAAATCATGATTTAAACATAGGTTACCTCATGTATACACAAGAATGGCTAAAAGACATGTCTTTGAAGAAAATAGGAAAATGGTGCAGATGTATGAGGTAAAGATGGTCAAGATGCAAGATACAATAAGGTAATTGGAGGCATAAAAAAGGAGACCCAACATTTCCCCCATGACCAAGTCATTGCATGTCCTAATACAAAAATTTCCAACTGGATATCAAAATTGCAAAATTGGTGTTGTCTTTCATCCTGCGTGAACATTAATTTCTTGATTTTAATATATCAAAACTTGAAGAATTATCCTTAAGTTCCCTCTTAATAACTCTTGTGTAATATATCAGGCACATAACCTTATTGATATTTCCAGAGACCTCATCATGCTCATCATGTAACCTTCGGTTATGGTCCTTCAACTGTGTATTTTCTTTCTTGATGTCTCTGTCCAAAATTTTATACTCCTTAAGTTATTCCTTCAATTTTACATTTTTCCTTTGAAAAATTTCAATTTTTATCACCAAATGATGTTTGGTCAAATAAATAATAGGTTCAAGTGTTTCTTTCTCGTTTACCTCCTCCCTGGCTTCAACTTACTTCCTTAAATCCTTCATAGTCTCTGTTGCTAACTCTTTGTTTCAATAATAATTCCTACATGCATATCTTCTTCCTCTGGTGAAGTTAGAATGTCAATTGGATCCTTTGGAAAAGAAGGAACATGAGGAATTGTCACCTTTTTAGCCATTCTTCAAGTGGTTATATGTGTTGGACATGATGCTTCATCAGGTTTTCTAACATGAATGGAAATTTCCTTCTCAAACAATCTCCTTTTCTTCTTTTTAGGCTCATATATGGGCACTGAAATTTGTTTTTCTTGTTCCTTCCTTGTTTTTCTCCTAGAGGACTATGACATAACACTCTCTTCATTGATTCTAAGTTTCTTCTTACATTTAACTCTCAATTCAGGGGTCTTCTCGAATTCTCCAACCTTCTCTTGAGGTTATTCGATAATTACTTCTGGAACACTATCTGCAATTCTCCTTGCATCACTACCACACCTTTGTTTCTTCCTCCTTTTCTCACTAATTTGTGTTTTTATTTTAGTGGACAGGTCTAGGCAAGGTTTCTTGGTTTTGGATGATTGTTTCACCCTAGGTGCCTACCACTATTTTTTTCCCTTCTCTAATTTGCTAACAGACTTCGGAGAACTAGGGCCAATAGTGGCTAATTCATTACTTGGCTTCTTTCATTTGTTTTTATTACCACCCTTCTTTCTGCCCGACTCCTTACTATGTTCTCCTGTCACATTTTCTTCCACAAATTTAGAATCCTTCTCGAACAAAGTTTTCTGTGAGGATTTTCTTCCAACTTTTGCCTCATTTTCTCATCTCATGAACAACAATCAGTTTCATAGACCCATGGTAATAGAGACTAGTTTCAGGCTTCTTTTAGGAAGACTTAACCCCTCTCACCATTTTTTTCAAACTCATCCAATGAAAATGGGGAAAATCTATTTGTGGTCCACCCTCAAAATGAAACAATGACCTTAAATGATCAAGGAAAGTTACATCATACCTCCCTTCACAAGTTAAAAACCTATGCAAACTAAAAATCATTGTCCAATATTACTCCTTGACCCACCTCTAGGAGATTCCTTTTGACGAATATGGGTCCATATGTTCAGGATTCAAAAACTTATGATAGAGCCTCTTATCAATGATGATACATTTTAAATATTTCTCTCCTGTAGAAGGTAAATCCATCGCTTCTTCAATGGTGGCTTCTATGATCATCAACTTTAGTTGTCCCAACTAGGCACTCTCTCCATCATAACTCTAGGTGAAGGCATGGGACATTCCCTCATGATTCCTTTGAATTTTTCTAGAAAATGAACCCAATCGACCCTCTCAAATTGCTCTATGCATTCTTGATATTCCTCCATATTTTTGTAAAGCTGGAACATAGGTTCATTCTTGTCAACTCCCATGCCATCTTGAAAAGAACTCTCAAAATAAGTGTAGGCAACAGGATTTGGGTGAGGTTTTGGTACTGAGACAGAGTAGTGAAAACAATAGAGAATCAGAAGAAAAATTACGAAAACAGTGTGACAGAAACATAGTAATGGGATGATTTGATAGTAGAAATGAATAGATTGGAGTTCGTATAGTGTGTAATGAATAAATAACTCTCATCTAAATGGCAAAGTCATCCAAAAGAGTGTTTACAAATTGAAACGCGAATACAAAGTTCAAATCATTGCAATGATGGTGAGGCAAGGAAAAGTCATAAATTATGTCGAGGGATCGCACCCATGGATAATGTGACGATCATATCCAGAAGTAATCTCACATGCCATTAATACCAATTTTCATAATGAGTGTAGGGAAGGTGGTCGATTTGACTAGAATTCACCATTATGCGGAAGTCGATGTCAATGTTGCCAAAATGTAATCATAAGTTTAATATTCACCGAAAAAGTGTTTTGAATCAATAATTAACAACATAAGGTTATAGAAGGTGGCATAATCATAATTTTTACATCACATGAATAGGAGTGTTCGACAAGAGATTTTCAAACTGGACCAGTCCTGCTAAAGGTATGATTTTTATTTTCCCAATAATATGCATAATCAATCCATGAAGAAATTTGAATACACCATAAATGATTTAAATAAAGCAGAATAAACATGAATACTTAAGAAGATAATGATAGAGATATTTAGCAGCTTAAGGAAACAAAGGTTCATGAGAGTAACCATATATTTAGCACAAAATTAATATGGTTCTTAATAAAAGGAATAAAATAATGATCTCATACCTCCATTACCTCAAGTGTTCTTTGTCAAACAAGGAAAACATCAATTATATGACATTTTTTACCAAAATCCCACCATCAGTACAGGATCACTGGCTTGGTACTGGACCAACATATAATTTTGTTTTTGTACTAGACCAACACAGGGAGTCTTCTCTAGTACTAGATGAACACAAGAAGTTTTTCTCGAGTATCGGATGAAGTTTTGATAAGGAACTTGAAGGTATAGTCTTCAAACTAGAATCTTGTAGGATTATCTTTGTAGGTTATCATGATATGAGGGTCAATATGGAGTAGGTGTTTTCACTTACTGATGTTTCATGTGAATTTGTTCTATTGAAGTATCATGTTGGAACAACTACCAACAACACACTCGTACAAGAATGTTGAAATTGAAGAAGAAGTGTCATAACATGAGGAAAAATAATTCAATGATTGAGCTCCAAGCTCTATAACAAGGAGGAAACTATAGCTAGAATAACTCTTGTTCAAATGCACAAACCTCCTCTTTTTGGATCCATACTAAGAACTACTTCAGTTATTGCTTCCAATTTATTGGAAAGGAAAACCTAACTACTATTGTCTTGTGGATTTTTCTTGAGCCTATATCAGTTAATGCTCGCAGATGTTTCCAATTTTAAGGAGTCTGAAAAACTTTAATAAAACTCCATGTACTATCTTATGGATCTTTCTTGATCACAGGCTAGCTAGTAATCATTGATGTTTTCAATTATTAGGATTTTTAAAAACTTAAAGAAAACTCCATTATGCTCCTTTTCCATAAGTAATCTACCAGGGATGGATAAAGGAATAAACTTAAACATGGAATATTTTCTCCTTATTTCCTATATACATGAGAACACAATTATCTTTTTCTCTTGTTAGTAACACCAAAATCACTATATAACAATGCACCTATATACATATATGTACAAAGTTAAACTAAATAACACATCAAAAGTTACAGTGGTAGATCAACAGGAGGAGAACTCCCCTTTCTAACCAATTTCATTTTAGAATTTTGAAGAACATGTTGGATAAAATTCTCTGTAGACAGAGGCTTATGATAAAATTTCAATTGATGTCCATTTACGACAAAGGAAGTTTGATATTCTTCAATAGTTTTTATCTTAACTAAACCATTGTCGTAAACTGTGTCTACTTCATAGGGTCCTCACCATTGAGTGGACAATTTACCCTTGAAATTATTGAACCTATTGTCATACAATAGGGCCCAACACCTGGCTGGAAAGACTTCTTCTTGATGTACTTATCATTCCATTCAGTACTTTGTTCTTGAATAACTGTAGTCCTCTTAATAGCATCCTTTCTAATTTCATCAATCTCATTCAACTGCAATATCCTTTGTTTTTAATCTTCATCTAAGTCCACCCCCAATTGCTATGGGGTTGTTGTGTATGTTTTGAACCACTTTTTGGTCACAAAATATCCTTTTCACTTGGTCGTCGGCTCATTTTATGTTATTGGTATCCGCAGAGTTGGTTATGTGGTGGTTATTATGCCCAGAAGCATGCTTTAGGGTAGTACATGGGCTCTACATTTCTATCAGCATTATTCGACTATTGAGGAAAAACACGAGGGTTATGCCTCTGCGTGTTCTTGGTGTTGGTTAGTGGCTAGTGAGAAATATCTGCTCCTCTGCACCATGGTCTACCCTACCTGGTGTCAAACTGTCACCCTATCTTACAAGATAAGGGTTATAAGGCTTGCAGTTCCACCATGATTGTCTTGAATTCTCTCACCTATTATTGACATGGTTGATCCCCAGTCTCCCTGTGTTTGGTGACCGAGTGAACCCTTGATTATTTTTTCATTAGTTATAGAGCCTGATTTTGATTAACTCAACCAGTTGCACTCTGTTGGGTATCTTCTTGACTTTCATGAATTGGTTGAGTGGTGTTGACAGTGGCTTTGATTGTTGTCTTGTCTCTGTTTGATCAGGTTGATTAGAGAGTTGTAATTGGAAATGATAATGGGGATACAGTCATTGCCTCATTTTGTTGTGATAGTTGAATCAATAACTCAACATTGTTATAAATGGATTGATTGAGAGTAATTGGATATGTACAGTCACATAGATGCCTCTTTTCATTATGCATTGGTATGTGTGTTCCTACAGTGTGGTATCAATTTAAGTTGGTGTTTGTTGTGTGTTTAATTGTCGCAATCATGATTATTCCAAGTGGAAGAATTGATAATTGTGGCTTAGTTGTATATTGTGTATGATTATGTAGATATCATGCATTGTTTTGATTTATTGCACCATCAAAGATGAGCACGGGGTTTTGGTAGTATGGTTTCATTTGCAAATTTAATTGTTAAATTTGTCAAAGGAATGGAATTGGGCATGTTTTAAAAGAGTCTGTTCAACTCAAGAAAGAGCTATGTCTATGTTTGATTTGAGAAATTAAATTTTAGGCAATGGTTGATGATTTTTTTGTATGTTTAATAGAGTTGAAGCAATATGACTGCATGTTCCTTGGGTTTTGTTTTAAATATAAAAGGAAAGGAAATGAAAAGAAACAAAATTATTTTAAACAATATGGGTGAAATTCATGACGAGTCTGAGTATGATTATATTTTGTGTTAATTGTTTTTTTTTTAAGGAAATTGAATGCGGGACAATGAACAAGTTTTAACACAGTAATTGTTTAATTGGTCACAATAATTGTTTAATTGAAGCTGGAATAGTTGTATTGAATACAAAACTATTTTTATGGATTACTTGATTGGTTTTTTGAACAATATTTTCTCTTTTCCCCTACCACTACTTCACTTTTCACACATTACAATTCCCCTCACTTTCCCATATTCACTATCCACTCCCTGTTCCTAAAATTTAATTTTAGTTAAGATAAAAAAAATTATTATGATAGTTAAAGGATCACAAATATGCATTACAGTGATATATTCTTTTGGTTTACGATATAGATGATTTTTTAGAACATTTGACTTCTAAAATTTTGGACAACACACTATTTTTTTGGATATATGGGTAATATAGTTTTGGAAACAATTTCAATTATCATTTATATAAATTGTCAAAATATGAAAGTGATGATGGGAGTCATAAGGAGGGATGTTTTTGTTTGATTAACTAGTTGTGTTATGATTGTTAAAGAACTAAAGGGAGTCACAAGGGGTCCCACCTACTAGTTATTATTTATTTAAAACCCTTACTATGATTTTATTACTTTCCCTACTTAACTAAAAGTTGGTTGAGTTTTAGTTAACTTAACTAAAGAAGTGGTTCAACTACTTCAACCAATTCTAAATTTCTTAGAGGAAAAAGGAAAAGGAGGAACAATGGAGAATAGAAGGAGAAGCATACTAAGGTTTTCTCTTTGAGTTTTGTTGAGATAATTCAGTTTTCATTCATTCCTCAATTCATTAGAAGCCTAATTATTTTTTATGATCGAAGGGTCTTATTGTGGATAGCAAGATTCAAGGTTGAATTACATCATTCAAACACTTGTTTTTCAGAGGTGTTGATCTATCTTTAATAGTCTGTGTAGAATTGGTTGTTTGTGAATTAGATTTCATGACTGACAAAACCTATTGTGCAAAGTTGAGTGGGTAAAAATCTATGGCAAGATGATCCAAATTTTAAAGTTCAGTTTTTTACTTATTGTCAGAATTCCTTTTGTATGTTTCATCGGGGATGTCTATGTTTGACTTTGGTCCAAAACTTCCTCAGGAAATTTTGTAACGAGAATGATTCTTTGCTTAATTGGAATCAAATAAACGATTACTTTATATCTCATCTATTTTAATTATTTACTTGGTGTTTTTAATTATGTCTCTATATTTATTTCAATATGTTATGTTTAGAAAATTACATAAATAATGAATTTTTCAGCAAGCTTTTATTTATAAAAAAACCAGCCTAAGCACTTGTGAATTAGGATACCAATTTTGATGGCTATAAACATAGGGTGACACTCCCATCTATCATGCTTTAGCCAAGCAAGATCTGAAAATGCTTGAGTAAGATCATTCCATATATTTTCCTCAACATTTATTTCGCAACCATACTGGGCAGATCTTCAATATCTCTCTAGTTAATTTTTCTATGCTTGATTAGAATCGAATACATCTATTTTTATGATATTGATTCTTTGACTATTTTATTTCTTAATGAATGTACCTGTTGCAAGGCAACCCAATATTGAGTCTGGTCTTCAAGATCAAAACAACATTTCTTTGAAGTTTTTTAACACCATTTTATACAGTGCCAATACTCGGGTTGAACTTAATCATTCATGGGAAGCAATTGAACGAGATATTAGTTCCCAAGAACGTTAGGAAGCTAGACGTAGAAAACCTAGAAATTAGAAATAACCTTCTTGTTCCATCATCTTTGGCCTCCTTTTCATGTCCTTAAACCCTCATGTGTCTAGGAGAAGAAGAGGCTTATCACCTGAAATTGAACCTATTGCTGAAATAGGAAGAAGGAATTTTATGTTATCTACCCAACAAAGTGATCTAAGGAGAACTTTGTTTGATTCATCCAATTCGTCTTTTCCTCCCTTACCTGTCATCCACAAGATGACATCTAGTGGTGGCTCTGGTGGCACTGGAAGTTCTTCCTCCTCTCAGTCTTCAACTTCGTCAGTGATTGGTAGCTTATATAGCCACCATGTCCATGACCAATCTACCAAAAATACCACCAAAGTCATCAAAACGTATGTTCTTTTTCAATTTGAAGAAGACGCCACAACCACACCATGGTATGTTTCCTCTCCTCTTAACATAGCACCTGCTACTCATCCACTTCCTAAATTCAAAGAGAATCTTCCTAGGTTTTTGGGAAATAACATTGTCACTACAAATGAACACCTGGTGGAATTTTCTAATGCTTGTCACAACATAGGAGCCAATTATAATGATACTTGCATGAGCTTATTTGTCAATTCATTGGAAGGAAAGGCTATGGGCGATTTCTTTGACCTTCCTCCTAATATTTTGTCTACTTGGGAGGAGTTAGTTTATTGGTTCAAGTCCACCTATGGGTAATCTAAAAGCCCATTTGAGAAGTTACGGGAGTACAATAATATCACCTATAAGAATGGTGAGACCATAAAGTCCTTAAACTTGCATTTCACTAAGTTATACAACAAAATACCTGAAATCATTCAAACTTATAACCAAGCCTCTTTCATGCATTACTACAATGCATTACCTACCACATATCATCATAGGCTTGAGGAAAAATCCATTGATAACCTTGTTTCCACTCTGCATACTTGTTTAGAGTATGAATAACATCTTGAAAGAACACATCTTCCTCAGGGAGAATCAATTAAACATAAAGACATGTCTTCCCTATTACAACTAGTCCACAACATGAAAAATCGTATGATAGCATATCATAGAAAAGGAATTGTCTCTCCTCTCACCACTGGAGCTTCATCCTCTTCTGCACCACCCTTTATAAGTCCATTTGGAAATAATTTTCATCCTAAAGCTATCATGCCTCAAATTTGGTGTAAGTTTTGCAAGGAACACCACGAGGAAAGAACATGTGAGGTAAGGAAAAGCACCATAGATAATATATTTGGTAAAAGACCAGAAACTACTATCGTTGTCCTAGATTTTGCAGAGCCAGAATATGCCATGATCATCAATAATAGGAACAAATCCTACGATCCAAAAGGAAAATATGATCATCCCCGAATTATTCTAGCTCGATCTCATCCTCACCAGTTGCTACTATTTAGGTTCTTGACAGTCAAGGAAAAACTTCCCCTCTCCCCTCTTCCAAATACAATATTCTAAATCAGTTGGCCAACATCAAAGTAGATGAGACCCTTTCAAACATGGTTGTAGTCCCTGAACAACAAAGGAATCTAAAAAAAATCATGGAAGTAAGATCTTTTGTTGTAGTCAATCTCTCTAAAGAGGTAGATGAAGAGGATTCGTTTGTAAATAAAGTAGGTGTACATAACTTTAGATACCATGTAAAAAATCCCCCTTTTTATATTTCTGTAAATATTATGGATAAGATAGCCCATTGTTGCCTCATTGATGGTGATTCAAGCCCAACTATGATGTCGAAGATTATTTTGGAATAGATAGGCTTGTCTTGTACAAATGAAAACACTAGAAGAATTCTCTCTTATAATAGTCTACAAGAAACGACCATAGGTGAGATTAAAGATGTGACCTTAGTTTTGTGAGCACACCCTAAAATAAGGACAACCCTTAGTATTCAAGTAATTGATATGCCAGTAAGAAATTACTCAATCATCTTGGGGAGATATTGGAAATCTTTTACGGGTGGATACCCCTCAATCAACGGAACACACTTATCTATTCCTCGGAATGGTAAAAACATTATAGTCCTTATAAAGGGAAGGATTTCACCTGACATAGAAAGTGTCCCACAACCAAATGTGAACTATATTGAAGAGGAGCTAGGGATGTAATACATCTTTGCTGAGGATGACAACATTGCCTTGGAACAAATTGATTTAGATGATGATATGTGGCACATGCACATTGATGGTTTGTGCTCTAGTGAAGGTAACAGAGCTAGCATAATCTTGTACTCTCCTGTGGGAAAAAAATATAACTTTTGTTACAGGTTAGAGTTTTCCTGCATAAATAATGTCACTAAATTCAAAGATTTATTATTAGGAATTTAAAACACCTATAATCTTGGTTGTGTTCACCTTTCAGTTTTTGGATATTCCAAGCTTGTTGTGAACCTGGTACGTAATATATACTCTCCTAGAAACAAATTGATGAAACGATACACCCAAACTATTTTGGAAATTATCTTGAACCTATTATCTTTCAACATCACTCATGTTAAGAGGGATTTGAACTCAATGGCTGATCCGTTAGTTGTTTTGTAGCCTCTCCTAATCGACAACTTCTGTCACACAGACTTGATTGTACTTTTAAATATCTATATCATCCACATATCCTTGACAATATAGAATCTTGGCAGGTCTTCCTTATTGATAAGAGCATCTGTGCTTTCATTCAAAATGAAACTTATAATCCCAAGGAAATTATATCCATAGAAGATAACAAGATTCATAAGGGATTGAATCCTCTAGAGAGTTCATTTTCATCGAGTGATGTAGGAAATAAAGATAAACAGAAAGAAGAGGATTTGAAAAGGAAGGTGGGTAAAACCATCTCCTTGAACATTGGAACACCCAAGTCTCCAAAGAATGTTAGAATAGGTGCCCAATGTTTTGATGAAGAGAAAACGAAGTTTTCCAAGTTTCTTAGTGAATTTCAATTTGGATTTTCTTGGTCTTATGAGGATATTCGTGGTTTTGATATAGCTCTTATACAACATTCCATCCCCATCAAGGAAGGCATAAAAATAGTTAGCAAAAAACAAAGACCTATCAACCCTACACTGGAAGCAACTATTCGAAAGGAGTTGGAAAAACTCTTGAAGGATGGAATCGTATTTCCAGTCAAGTATTCTTAATGGGTTTCCAAATTGGTTCTTGTTCAGAAAGAAACTGATCATATCAAATTTTACATTAATTTTCACACATTCAATCAGGCTATTATGAAAGATCACTTTCCTCTCCCTAACATAGAAATGATTTTGCAGCAAGTTGTTGTTAAGCCCTAATATTGGCTCATTACCCCTTAATTGGGGCATATTAGATTAGTAATGTTATTTTATTTATGTTGGATTTAGTCCATTAGTTGTAATTATACCTCCTAGTCTCCTATATATACCAAGGAGACATTTTCATTTTGA
>JZKD02S1672762.1:902253-913308 GCA_000966675.3 Picea glauca
ATCTTGTACTTGAACATTTAAGTGGGGTAAAAGGAGGTTTCCCCCTTGAAGAGGCTTATTATTTGAAATTATCTCTTTTTCAAGGCGTTGAGTACTTTTCCTGAGGTTTTTCTATATTATATTGATGTTTGGTTCTTAACAGTTGCAAGGTCACATATGATGCCCTTACTTGATGTTTTTTCTTGTAACAATAAAATCAGGATAAAAGGGGCATATACATACAAAACAACCTTTATTACTCATTGGGGTACCCTGACTTACAAATATATGCCTTATGTCTTATCTGATGCGAGTACCACTTTTAAAATACCTATGCAAATAATTTTCCATGATTTGATCGATAAGATTATTCATGTTTATATGGATGATCTAATCATATACTTTAAGTGGCTATCAATTGTCTCAAAGTTTCAAATTTATGGTTGGGTCCTTTCAAGATCTATTTTGTCATGGGTACTAACTCTTATATCCTAAAATATTTACAGGAGCGATTTTTTTCCTACAGCACTAACAGTTCTCACTTAAAACAATATGTGGAACCAACTTGAAAATTTTTAACACTATTTGGATTTTATGTATATCAGTAGTCTAGTTGTGCTTTCATTTTCACCATTGGTTCTCATTTATGGTTTTACGGTAGTTTGAATTCTTATTTCATTTTAATAGCTTCCTACTACTTTTACAATTATGTCATTTTGTTTTCATCTTCTTTGAATTTTGTAATCCCATTTTTGTCATGTTTTATTGCATGTCATCATCTTAGTTTGATTTTAGTCAAGGGTCGGATGTTGGATTAGTTCTTCTATAGTGAAACTCCTGCAAGGTATTTGTATTCAATATTAATCAATCTTACATAACTGTTATGATCTTCCCCCTGAAATTAAATTGAATTTGTTATCTTCTTTCACTGTTGTCTTATAAAATAATTGGTTATCTCTTGCTTATGCTTTCCAATTATTCATCCATTTGAATTAAAAAGAGAAAATCCATGAATTTTTCTCCTTGAAGTAAAGATAAAATTTTGGTTGAATGATTATGCACACAGGGATAAACCCCCTCATACTTAACATTTTCCATGAGTTATTCCCAAATTCCTGATCATTTTTCCATTAAATCTTCTCACTTCCCCCTGTTGCATAATCATTCTAGTTATACCTTCTTGATCCATTGTTATTGGTATGTGAAACCATAAATTATGAGTTCTAATATATCGGAAACATATTTCCCTGTGGAGTCTCCAGTATGTTGACGATAAAAATCGCAACAAGAATTTCTCCCGCAAAGTATTACTAAAGCCTATTATTTAAAGTATGCTAACAATATACAATACTAGTAGTTGGGACCCCTTTGTAGACTGGAGGATCAAAGATTATCTTATTACACATTTTATGATGCTATTTCGATCTTGCTTATAGGGTTCCACATGATTGATGATGAAATATTGGTTTTGTTTGCGTCACAATGGCAGATGGATATTGCATTTTATGTGTTGGTTATGTTTCTCTAAGATCTAAATTCCATGTATGAATGACTTGTATTTACTATTATTACATCTCGATTTGTGCCATGATTCATTACATTTTACACATACACAAGACACATGTTAGTTATAACAAGAGATAAGAGCAATATGGAATAAATCAAAGAAAGGGAACTATTCTATACTATGGTATACTATATGCAAATGAAATTAAAGTAAATTGATGTTAGTCCTAACTAGAAATGTTAGTGGTTATACAATTTGTATTGAGTTATGTTGGCCACATTTGATATATGTAGTTGTATGGTTTTGGCAAAGGTTATCCTTTAGCTCAGAAAAATCATAACATAACTAGTTAGTTTAGAAGAACACACCTCCTCGTGACTCCCATCAACATATTCACATTTGAAGATTTAGCTCATGATATTTGAAATTATTTTCAAAAAAATATTTCTTATATATCCAAAAATAAAACATGTTGTCCAAAACTTCCTGAAGTCAACTTTCATCAACAATAGATAAAATAAAAACTCAAAAGCCATATTTCCACTATGCGATGCAATATTTCCTTGATTGTTGTTGTTTCCATTTGATTTTCCTCGATTTGCCTTTGGTTGCACTGATCCTTTAGGCCTAATATTGCTTATCATGTGAGAAAAATCATCCCTCAAATGCATCTGGGAAGGAACAAATTTGTCAGAGCCATTGGAGGGTGAGGAAGGGGCAACATTGGCCTTTCCTTTGTCAAGGGCATGGTGGGCCTCAATTTTCAATATTTTTCTAGCATGGGAGGACTGCAGTGGTGAGTGGCCAGGGGTAGCCTGCACAATCTGATTGTTAGGTGGAGGAGAAGGTAAAGACAAATTGGGCCAGCCACGATGTTGGGATATTTTCAAGTGGACAATCTCTTGACATTCGTCATTTTCAGGAACCACGGGTTACAATGAGACATGAGGGGGCACAGGAATACCAAGGGTTTGCAGAACTTGGAAGGGAGGCCTTTCAGACCTAGGTTGGATCACTCCTTGCCCAATCCAATATAAACATCTAGCCTGAAACAACTGGACTAACTCTTGTGAGTTAGCATCAAACTGTATGGAGAACCTTGGCCTTCTTGGGCCTCAGTTCCAATTACCTCTCCATTTGTTTCCTCTGCCATGGCTACCTTGGCTGAAAAATATCATTCTTGCATGCATGATTGATTAGAAAATATTGTTTTAAATAACCATACATGACAACTCTTAAAAAATATGAAATAGATTTTGGCTCAACAATGTATCAAAATCATGAAATCCAATCCATAGAAACTGTTTAATTGTTTGTCAATGAGAAGGGAGTGAACAAAGGGTTCTGGGATATGCGAGGGGTTTGTATTGAGAGAAACATGATAAAATGAGGGGGCAAAGAACACGATCACTACTCAACAACAACAAAAATCAACTATAATGCAAACCAAAGAAAACATTCATTGTAATTCAACCAAGAAAATGTAACCTCCAACTGCTTCAATACAAAATTCTCCTTGACTGTAATCAATTTTAGAACAGGGAGTGAAAAATGAATCTGGGAAGGCGATGTGGTTGTAATTAGCGAAAAGATAAATAATGTTAGGGAAAGAGAGTGATTATTGTTCATATAATTAATCAAGTGATCCATAACCATTATGTAAAAGGAAATACCTCCACCAAATTACCAGTGAGACCCAAAAAAATTACTTTATAAAGTTCAAACAATTATGTGCATCAACATTCTCACTTTAATCAAATATTTAACATAGAGCCATCAAACAAGATAGTTTGTGTTCCACGACCACCTATAGAGGATCTCTACTTTTCTCATCTATCCATTTCACATTTAAGCAATATCCAAATGAATACACAGTAAATTAATTCCACTCTGTTGATCAACCACTGCCAACACATTACTTCAATCATCAAATACACTCAAAAATCATGTTTCAAAATTGCAATGAAGTTATATTGTCACTGCAATTGTGCATGTCATTGTTAAAATGCATGACATTCATTAAACACACATAGTGAACAGCCAACCCAATAATCGATATTTAAATTGCAAAAACCCTGAATCGCCATTTAAACAGATAGACAACAATCACCACTACACCTCATGCTACGTTGTAGAAAAAAAAAACAATGCAATCAACACAAGTGTAATTTTTTGATTGTACAAGCCTAATTTTCTTCGACTCTAAATAATCAAAATGTTGGGCTATCTATCTAATTCAATGAGGCATCAACAATAGGCCCTAGTTTACAACACAGTCAATCAAATTACAACAAGCCATTGTTCAGAAACTCGTGACCTTTCCCAATGGAGCAATCAATTAATATTAATAAAAATACAGTGGACAATCATGCCATAATCACCACGAATATAACATTCCCATTGTATAATTCAAAAAAAAACAATCATGGTATCATTAACTCACCCTATCAGGCCAAGCTATCAAGCTGATACAAAGAGGCGGAAAAAACATTGCCCAAATTAATCAATATTGCAATCGAACCACACTATGTAAAACTTTTCCCCCTCCTTGACAACGCAATAAAATAACCATACATAAATGGTGGATGGAAATACCATAAACACCCTGATTGAAATAATCATTTGGCTATTAAAAAACATAGTTACAGTAGTCATTGATTCATGCTTATAGGAAAGCTACTCATACCAATGCATCAAGCGTGAAGCATCATTGTGCATTAATCAATTAAAACAATGATGGGTTTATCAATTCAATAAAAACAAGGACAATGAATATGTACTTGATTTAACAACTCATTCCAATTAACCATGTTGAGCTTATCCACCAATTATAATAACAATTATAGTGACTAGATACCAAACCAACACAACTATCATATAATCAATGAGGTGAGTCATTAATCCACTCTGTCAAAAACACACCACCAATCAATAACTACCAACAGTACACCCGAAATACCATAACGGTCTCCTCTATCAACACTCAGACATAAGGAAGCAAGGTTTTTCTCTTCAAACCAACATAGGGAGGTTGGAATCGACTCTTCTTAATGGTGAAAACCTCTGAGACCCACGACACACACACAGAGACTACCAAAATTAACCTCCTGAACAGGGTGACAAATCCCGTGATAAGAGAGCTATGAGAAATGGAGCAAGGCTCCATTTGGGCCTTGTTATTGCATAGTTGTTATTTTAGGTCACAAGCTAAAGGATAGAGGACAAACTGGCAAAAAAGGAACCTTCCCCACCCAATGTCACCTCTATGGGGAGGTTCTTTCTATTTAGGGAGGTTAGCCTAGGGGAGACGTCCCCAGTAACCTGGGGTTTGAAGAGGCAATGGATACAAAGTCAAGTGTTAAGATTTAATTCCTCACAGGTTACCACCAATATCAGATAGCTCGGCTAATTAGCCAATAAAGAAGTGAAGTCCCTGTTGAAAATGCATGCCCGGAAAAAGATACTAACAACACAATATGTATATTTATAGGCTATAACTCAAAGGGTTAGTACTTCTTAACTATCTGATTTCAATTAATAAGCAATGTAATAGACAAGGTGAAGTCAACATTCTGCTAAATAGCTTATGAAAGATCACCAATTCATCAATATCTACCAAATGATTAAGCCTATAGTATATCCAATCAACAACTTGTTTAATGAATGCTAGACGTCATCATTTAATTGCTCATTTATTAGCCAAAAGGTTGTTGCTTCAAGTATGACGCCAGTCTAGGTTAGCAGCGTTAGGGTTAGTTAGGGTTTCAAAAAATGAAAGTTTAAAATATGATTTTTCACACTACAAGCTCAACGTTGGAGAAATTACCAGTGCCTTAGGGTAAATGGAGTCAAAGCAAGGGAAAAACGTCAGGAGGACTCAAACTTAGAGACTGGAAGGTAGGGTTCCAAGGTGCTGCAATGGCAGGGCCTTAGAATCAAAACCCTAAGGGAAGGAGGCTCACTTTGGTGTTGGTTAAGCAAGGCCTCGTGCTCCTTCCTCTTTCTCTAAATACACTTGGCAAAATGGCTAGCTTCAAAGTATATATTTAAATGAGAAAGTGTTGCAGGAGCAAGGCTTTCAAACCCTAGAAGGTGAAAACCCTAGGTGTAGATTCAACTAGGCCTAGGATGTCTCCTCTTTTCAACCTATAACTTCAACTCTAGCTCAGAAAAAGGGAGAAAAAGTGTAGAAACTTCTAGGCTATATCTTCCTTCTTCAATGGCTAAAACTATTTCTCAAACAAGGGGACATATAGAAATGAACTGCTTCTGTGCTTGCTACCTAGGGTTTTAAGATTCAGCAATATAATAGCAAATATAAGAAATTAAGCCTACAACCATTCACATAAGAAGTTTTTCATGAAAAAATCACTTACATGTCATGAAGAAAGCATAATCAAACCCTAGTTGTAAACCTTCCTTGAGAGAAACACCATATATGCCAAGAGAAATCCTCCAAGAAGAGTTGTGCCTCACTTAGAACACCAAAAGCACCAAACTAGGGCGCAAAAGATAGTATCTCACAAGAGAGTGAGTTTTTGTTATGTTCAAATGAGGGAAAAACATGCTCAATATATATCAATCTATGACCTTTCAATTACAAAATAGGTCATCAAAACAGCCGACAAGGATGACTACAAAATTTACATTGTTTTTACGTTAACTGCTAGATAAATGACATAAACTGAGCAAAAGGTGGGACGTCAAGCCCTTCTGAGTGAGTTGTTGGCCCCTTTTAGGCATATCCAACATCTAGAAGTCAGACGTTAGCTCTTATAGGGATCCTCCAAGCTGCCACATGTGCCAATAGCCTCATCATATTGCCACATGCTCAAGATAACGTCCAACTCTCCTAGGTGACGTCTTGTCCATCAAGGGGCAAACGTTCCATCTGAATTGGGTGATCCCCCTTAGGCCGGGCTCAACCAAAGTGTCCTAGGTGGAAATTCCTTCTTTCTTCATGTGAAAAGGCTCATCATAACGTTGTCTTGTCTCTACCATCCTAGCAACCATCTGATGGGCTCTTCAGCCCCATGGAGGTCCAAGCTAATCATACCCCCATGTGTACCGATCCACTGGTACCTGTCTGTCAGGTATGGTCCTGCACATCAAAAACTTCTCCCTCCATGGGCTCATTAGTCCTCGGGATCATAGCAATGTCAATCATATATCATCATTAAATTTATCAAATACATGCATAAAACACCTAGCAATATCATCTAATAGCTCAAAGAAATTTCGCTGGCCTACTATACAAAGCTGAAGAAAAGATAAAGTGCCTTGTTCAGACAGCATCCAAAAGAAGAAGAGAGTTTCCAAAGAAGATCATTCAAGCCATGTAACATGTAGTGATATGGTGTAGGATGTCCAGTCATAGTGAAGACCAGGGGAAAGTATTGTTCGTGGGTGCCTTTGTAGGAGGCAAGTTGTACCTGTCATTGATGCAGTTTTTTCCAAGCCCCTTATTGCCTTCCTTATTTATTACCTTTTCTTTCATTTTTTACTTCAAGGTCTGACCAGAGGACATTGCCTTAGCATGGTGACCATCGCTGACAGTGTTACCCACTAGTATTTTCGCAGAAATGATAAGGCTGGCTCATGATGAGACCCCCTTTCCCTTGTCCATGCAACCAAAGGTCATTGCCCTCGCGTGGTAACCAGATAATGGAAATTCCATACTGTTAGATACATATGAACATAATGGGCCATCTCGTGATGAGACCTCCCATCCTCTTGGTTAGGTCTTGTTTTATTATTTTTCTTTGGGTCCCTTTTGTTTCTTATCGAGAGGCCTTTTATTGCCTTCTCGGGGATCCCTGGGCAAGGCATCTCTAGGTTTTGTTCCCTATGGATTTTATCTTTTACCAGCTGATTTTACCCCCTGGGCCTTTAGCTACTTCTTCCCACAGGACAAAGTGAAACCCCTCAAATTTTTCATCCAAATTCCCAGACTAGGGGAATGGGATGGATGTATGGGAGATAAGATGTAAAATGATTGCCCCTGGTGGCTAACCAAAACCCATGGATACTAGCTTTCTAGGGTACCCCATTAATCCACCAAACAATGGTCAAGTGGGTTAGTGTAAGATCCAAGCAGTTGTCAGAAATGTAAGGAACCTGATGCATATATAAGAAAGTTATGATGATCAAACATGACACATACCATGATACCTGGACCAATTACCTCATGGAGCAAGAGTCTTCTCTCATGCAAGTCCAAGCCGATGGTGATGCATGTTGTTGCTGTTGATAGGAAAAATCTGGCAAAGAATAAGAAGGATGGGCCCTCCAATGCCATGCTCAGGTCAATCCTGCTCTCGGTACTCCATGTATAGGACCTGTGGGCCTCGAGACATGATCTCCTAGTTATCCCTAGAAATCGGGGATAACATCTGGCTCCAACTTGGGGACATGTGCTCACTGTAGAGCGCATGAGAACCTCAACATATCTGGCATAAACCTACAGACCTTCTCACACTCAAAAAGATGCATCAACAACAAAGGTGGGGTGGTATTGCCACCTTGTAAATATAATATATGTATATAAAGTAATCATAAATGCAAATAGAAAGTGAAACACTTACCTGTACTTACCTGTTGGTTGCATGTTGGTGTAGTCAAACAACCAGTGAAGCCAAACCAACAACGTTCCTCGATACCTACCTTTGTGCTTCACCATAAACCAAAACAGTGATAAATCAACCACAAAAATGTCATGAGTTAAAATATATATCACATTATCGGGAATATCAAGGTCTAACTCATGGAGGCGGGTGGGAGGAATAAAATCCTGCCAAGTCCATCTCTGAGGAAAGTATTCAATCCACTTCAAGAAAGGGTCATGAAAAATGAAAGGTTCATACAATTGACCAAAAGGGCCTGTAAATTGGCTACCTAAGACATCCTCACGCTCCGAAGTCGGGTTTGACAAAGATTTAGTAGACGACTGGCAAATTATCAAGGGAAAGTTGAAAAACAGGGATAACTGACTTAAACTTGCAGTACCCAAACATCCCTTGGAGTATAGGGTTTTCCTAGGAGGAAAATCAACATAAAAAAGGTACTTCCCAACTACACCTTTAATAGAAAAGCACGGTAAAGTAATAAGAGGTGGATGGGGTGAAAAGTCATGAGAATCCTTCTTTAGGCAAACAATGTTTTTACTCCTATCAAAATCTGAGCATAGTGGTGGTTGATAGTCATCTTCATAGGGTAAATCTAAGTGCTCAGAGGAGTACTCGTCAAAGGCCTCAAGGTAAGACCGGAAATCATTAGGCAAGTGTTGCACTCGGTCAACCTTGGGTGTTTGTGGAGAGTCAGTAAAAATCTCATCTCCCTGTTGCCACTGTTCAAGAGCTTGCTGTGATAATTTCAAAGGAAACACTTGGGGATGACTTCTTATGTCATAGATGGGATCTATATCATAACTAAATGCATCCCATCTAGGTCTCCCAACATGTATGAACTCATCGAAATCAATTATGTCAGTATCGGTATCATAACATGGAGGAGTCAAAACATCCAATACTTCTGTACTCTTTGTGTCATAAGGCAAAGAACCACTAAAAACTTGGAAGGGGGAATAATTTACCTCGCTTAATCCTTCCTGTGCAAGAGATTCAAGTATTTTGATAGCTTCTTCAGGTAGAATATATGCCTCTACATCTTCAGTCTTGATACATAGGGGATCTAGCTCATCTAAGGGTTCCATTCCTTCTTCATTCTTTGAGTCATAGAACAAGGTATCATCAAAAAAATGAAAATGACTTACCTCATTCTCTTCATCTTGTGCAGGAGGGATAGGACCTTGGAGATATTCACCAGACTGAGGAGCGATTACTGGTGCTTCATCCTCATAATTCACATTTTTGGTTACATCTTTGTTGCATTCTATTGGATTATGGGAGAGATCTTGCTCCTCTTCAAGGGGTTGATAATGGTATTTATAAACCTCATCTCTTATATCAGAGGATTCTTGGTATTGATCATGATAAGACCTCTTGAGATCTTCTACAATCTCAATGGTGAATCCTTTGTGGTGTAAGGTTACCATGAGGTTTAGAAGGACATCTTCATACGTTTGGCAATCTGGCTTAGTAAGGTCGATAAACTTGCTGATGAGGTGTATGAAAGATGATATACCCCTATCCTTGCAACAACTCTTAAAAAAAATTTGTAAGTAGGATGGCAGAGTGAGAAAGAATAACTTTATAAGAGCATCCTCTCCTCCCAACTTTATCTCACTCAAATACTCCAAAAATTTACTATGTGAGGAGCTGGGAGGCCCAAAAATGTTGGAGAGTTGTCTAGCCATTTTGTATCAAAGAAATTTGGGTATCCTTGAAAACTTATGAAATCAATACTCGGATACATTTGTTCCTAGTGTGCCATGATCCCATAACTTGAAAATATCACAGTAAGTAATGTGGCACCCTAATAAATATTAGTGGAGTCGCCGGATAGTTTTCCTGAAACTACCAAAGAAAAAAAAGGGAATAAAAGTCTAGTGGAGTCGCCAAGTAAGCTTGTAAGATAAAGGACTTTGAGGCAAGGCTTACCAAAAGATTTGTCGTTGAGGAAGATTGACTCAGTGTTCCCCGACAACGACGCCAAAATGTTATCGCACAGTTTGTATTTTAGGTCACAGGCTAAAGGATAGAGGACAAACTAGCGAAACAGGAACCTTCCCCACCCAATGTCACCTCGATGGGGAGGTTCTTTCTGTTTAGGGAGGTTAGCCCAAGGGATATGTCCCCGGTAACTTGGGGTTTGAAGAGGCAATGGATACAAAGTCAAGTGTTAAGATTTCCCTCCTTGCAGGTTACCACCAGTATCAGATAGCCCGGCTAATCAACCAATAAAGAAGTGAAGTCCCTGTTGAAAATGCCTACCCGGAACAAGATACTAACAACACAATATGTATATTTACAGGCTATAACTCAAAGGGTTAGTACTTCTTAACTATTTGATTTCAATTAATAAGGAATGTAATAGACAAGATGAAGTCAATGTTCTGCTAAATAGCTTATGAAAGATCACCAATTCATCAATGTCTACCAAATGATTAAGCCTATAGTATATCCAATCAACAACTTGTTTAATGAATGCTAGACGTCATCATTTAATTGCTCATTTATTAGCCAAAAGGTTGTTGCGTCAAGTATGACGTCAGTCTAGGTTAGCAGCGTTAGGGTTAGTTAGGGTTTCAAAAAATGAAAGTTTAAAAGATGACTTTGCACACTACAAGCTCAACGTTGGAAAAATTACCAGTGCCTTAGGGTAAATGGAGTCAAATCAAGGGGAAAAATTCTCAGGAGGACTCAAACTTAGAGACTGGAAGGTAGGGTTCCAAGTTGTTGCAATGACAGGGCCTTAGAATCAAAACCCTAAGGGAAGGAGGCTCACTCCGGTGTTGCTTAAGCAAGGCCTCGTGATCCTTCCTCTTTCTCTAAATACACTTGGCAAAATGGCTAGCTTCAAAGTACATATTTAAGGGAGAAAGTGTTGCAGGAGCAAGGCTTTCAAACCCTAGAAGGTGAAAACCCTAGGTGTAGATTCAACTAGGCCTA
>JZKD02S1672762.1:914415-949048 GCA_000966675.3 Picea glauca
TCCTCTTGGTTAGGTCTTGTTTTATTATTTTTCTTTGGGTCCCTTTTGTTTCTTATCGAGAGGCTTTTTATTGCCTTCTCGGGGATCCCTGGGTGAGGCATCTCTAGGTTTTATTCCCTATGGATTTTATCTTTTACCAGCTACTTTTACCCCCTAGGCCTTTAGCCCCTTCTTCCCACAGGACAAAGTGCAACCCCTCAAATTGTTCATCCAAATGCCTGAACTAGGGGAATGGGATGGATGTATGGGAGATAAGATGTAAAATGATTGTATGGTGGGAGCGGACGATGGCTTTTCAAATCCCCCCTAGTGTCTAAGCAAAACCCATGGATACCAGCTTGCTAGGGCACCCTGTTAATCTCCCAAACAATGTTCAAGTGGGTTAGTGTAAGATCCAAGCAGTTGTCAGAAATGTAAGGAACCTGATGCATATATAAGAAAGTTGTAATGATCAAACATGACACATACCATGATACCTGGACCAATTACCTCATGGAGCAAGAGTCTTCTCTGATGCAAGTCTAAGCCGATGGTGATGGATGTTATTGTTGCTGACATGACAAATCTGGTGAAGAAGAAGAAGGATGGGCCCTCCAGGGCCATGCTCAGGTCAATCCTGCTCTCGGTACTCCATGTCTAGGACCTGTGGGCCTCGAGACATGATCTCCTAGTTATCCCTTGAAATTAGGGATAACAAGCCTAGTAGTGATATTTAACACATGCAGGGTATAACCCTCATGGATCTCTAGTCAACCAACTGCAACACTAAGGTGAAAAAAGGGCCAAGCAAAAGAAATATAACCCACTGGATGACCATGAATAGAGACAACAACCCAATGCCCAATTGAACAAAACACGGTGACACAAAGAAATTCCAACCATTAAATCCCTTAAAAGCCAAAGACTGGGTATGATGATACAAATGCATGAAGACAAACAACCACTCAAGACCAAAAAAAATCCTCCAACTAAACCAACAAGGATGAAAAATAGACTTTATGGCTTCTAACACCTAGGATGACTAATAACACTGTGACTTCAACATTATTGCAGAGAAAAACCATCAATGCTTCATTCCAAAAATCA
Source organism: Picea glauca (assembly GCA_000966675.3). NCBI lineage: Eukaryota > Viridiplantae > Streptophyta > Pinopsida > Pinales > Pinaceae > Picea > Picea glauca. Next base: position 915,502 of record JZKD02S1672762.1, read on the forward strand.
CAATTTTACACAGTTGCAATACTCAAGGAAATCACAACCCATACATTCGAGCCAATATCCATTTCATAAACAGAGAATATTGATGGATGGCCAAAAAACAGACATACATGTAATCCAAGAACCTTAAACGCGAGCTAACAGAGCAATTCCTCCCTGCTTGAAAATTGGAGCATAACCACAACAAAAAAGTTGAACAATAACCCGACTATGTTGGCGGCCAGTGGAAGGAGTAAGGGTGATGTGCAGTAAATGCATGTCGCCTCCACCCTCAGTCAATTAATTCATTCGTACATTCTAGTAAGCTTCCATTAACCCAATTAATTAAACCATGTATCAAAACCATCACCCATTAAATGTCAATAGCACAAACATATCACATTTCTAACTTATGCGACAATATAAATCAACCATGTTCCATATAAATCAACAAATCACATAACCATTAGCATTTGTCACTTTTTCAAATGTGCCACACACATCCTATCCTTCCAAAATATACCATATGCGTATTAACCATATAACTCAATCAAATTGCATAACCATTAACTTGCTAGCTACGATTTAACCATAATCATTTTAATCTTTCATGCATGTAGTATAGTATATTTGCATAGTTACATCCATTTTCCTTTTGCATTTGTTATAGTGTTTTTGTGTTTTTCCAACTACTCTTTATGTATTGTTACTAACATATCTATTGTGCAGGTGTCCCAAGAACAGATAGCAATGGTATCAATGAATAGCATAGGTCGTAGTAACATAAAGAACCAACACTTCATAAGCCCAACCCATAGCCAATAAAAACAAGATCTTATCAACCATGTAAGTAGTATTGAACATCAATACAAACATAAAATATGAACACAATTTGATCTCCAATCTACAAGGGGTTCCACCTACTAGTATTAGTTAGATTTTATAATAATAGGCTTTAGCAGCACTTTGTGGGAAAAAATTCGTTGCGATTTTAATCGTCAACAAATTGGAGACTCCATAGGGAAATTTGTTTTCAAAAGATTTAGAACTCAGAAATCATGGTTTCGTAGACCAAGAACAACATGTCAAGAAGATATAACCATGAATATTATGCAACAGGGGGAAGTGAGCGGATTTAATGGAAAGATGATCGGGAATTTGGGAATAATTCATGAAAAGTGTTAATTATGAGGGGTTTTACCACTGTATGCATAATCATTCAACCAGAATCTGCTCTTAACTTCAAGGAGAATTTTTTTTATACTTTCTCTTAAAATATCAACGGATGAAGAAATGGCAAGAAGAAGTGAAAGATAACCAATTCTTTAAAAGACAACAGTGGAAATATATAACAATTTTGAGGGTCCTTCAGAGGAGACATCATAACAACTATGAAATCTTGATTGTTATTGACTAACAATGCTTTGCACGAGTGTCACTGTGGTAGAGTTGATCCAACATCCTATTTTGACCAAATTAACTAAAAGATGTTAGGAAACTAAATATGACATAATAAAAAATGCAAAAATTAAAACAACAGTAATAAAAGACATAATTGAAAAAAAAAAGGAATTTTTTTAACTCAGAATCCGAAGTCAATCTACTCTAAACCAAAAAAAGAAGCACAAAAAAAAATGAAAGCAGAGCTAGGTTACTAGTATACAAAAAATCCAAACAACATTAGAACTTTTCATGTTGGTCCCTCGTAATATTTCAACCGAGGGTTGTTAGCACTGTAGGAAAACCATTGCATCTGTAAATCCTTTAAAATTTAAGAGTTAGTGTCCAAGAAAAGAGTAATTTGGAAAGGACCCAATACTTGGAATTATGATGTAATTATCAACCCCTTGACGCACACAATTAGATCATCAAGATAGACATGTATACTAACCAATTCATCAAAATTCATGTGCATAGGTATTTTAAAAGTGGTACTTGCATCAAGTGATCCCGAAGGTAGGAATTTATAAGACATAGTACCGTAATTAGTGATAAAAGTGGTTTTGTTAACATTTTCCCCTTTTATCTTGATTTTATTGTAACCCAGAATTTCATCTAGTAAGATCTTCAAGTGTGACTCTACAACCTGCTGCAGAATTATTCCTATATTCAAGGGGGCAAAAGGATTTCTCATGATAGTTTGACTGAAGGTGCGAAAACTAAATCAGGTTCTAATATGATCAATGGTCTTAGGCACCCAATTTGAAATCCCTTCATAGTAGGCTGGGAAAATGATCCCAACCTTTAAGAAAATTCCAAACTCCCTTTGAACAGTCTCATTAAGTGAAGAGTTTACAAGTCTTTGTTTCTTCCTAGATGGTTTCATATTATGCTAAATAATATCCGGATCAAAACCATGAACAACCTCATAAGGCCAAGCATAAAACTATTGAAATCTACCAAGTAGCTTGGAAAACTTTATTACTTATTTATCAGAACATTGGGTACTTATGTTATTGTTCATTGAAGATTCGAGTGCCCAGATGTTCAAGGAGATGGTTTCTCCCACCTTCATTTATAATTCCTCTTCTTTTTGTTTTTCTTTATTTCCTGCATCGCTCAACAAAAACAAACTCTCAAGAGGAGTCAAGCCTCAAGAATCTTATTCTTCTCTATAGATATAATCTCCTCGGGCTTAAGAGGCTCATCCTGAATGAAAGAACAAATGCTCTTATTGTTAGAGAGGACCTGCAAATATTTTACATTTTCAGGGATATATAGACAATATAGATATTGAAAAGAAAAATCAGGCCCAGATTGTTTGTACAAGCAAACCCTAACCTCTAAGACAGATTATGAATTTTTTCTGCAGGGGAAACCAAGATAATTCCAACCTCATTACCTTCATTAGAGCGTGAACCATAAAAGTTCATATTCCACATATCATCATCTAAATCTATTATTTCCAAAGGAATATTATCTTCTTCGGAAAAGATGGAAAAAACTCTTAGTTCCTCTTCAATATAGTTTACACTAGATTGCAGAACACTCTCTATGTAGGGTGAAATTCTTCCTTCTCTAAGGACTATTCTATTCTTACCAATCTAAGGAATGGATAAATCTGTCCCATTGAGTGAGAGGTATCCACCTATTAAGGATTTCCAATATCTTCCCAAGATAATTGAGTAATTGCTTACATGCATATCAATTACCTAAATGCTGAGGGTTATCCTTATTTCAGGATGAGCGCATAAAACCAAGGTCATATCCTTAGTCTCTCCTATGGTTGTTTTTTGTAGACTATTATAGGAGAGCATGCTTCTAGCGTTTTCATTTGTACAACACAAGCCTAGATCTTCCATAATAATCTTCGGCATCACACTCGGACCTGAACCGCCATCAATGAGGAAACAATGGGAAATATTATCCATAATATTTACAAAAATATAAAAAGGGAGATTTTTTACAGGGTATCTAAAATTATCTACACCTACTTTATTTAAATAAGAATCATGTTTTCTTACCTCTTCATAAATATTGGCTATGACAGAAGATTTTCCTTCCCTGAATTGTTTCATATGCATATGTTGTTTAGGGACGACAACTATGTCTAGGAGGGTTTCATCTGCTTTGATGTTGGCCAATTGATTCAAGATATTTTATTTGGAAGAGTGGAGGGGGGGAGTGATTCCTTGACTCTAAGGAACCTTAGGAACCTAGAGAGTAGCAACAGTTGAGGATGAGCTCGGGCTAGAAGAACTACGGGGAGGATCAAATTTTCCCTTGGGAACATAGGCTTTGTTCCTAGTATTGATGACCATGAAATCTTATAGCTGTGAAAAATCTAGGACAACGATGTTAACGTCTGGTATTTTACCAAAGATCTTATCTCTAACACTCTTCTTTACCTCAAATGTGGTTTCTTCGTGGTGTTCCTCGCAAAATTTACACCAACTCCAAGGAAAGATAGATTTACGATGAAAATTATTTTCAATCAGACTCCTAAAGGGGGGTGCAAAAGAGGGTGAAGTTGTACGGGTGAGGGGGGAGACAGTTCCCTTCCACTCATACAGTATCATATGATTGTTCATGTCTTGTACTAGCTGTAGGAGGGCACACATGTCTATTTGTCTAATCGATTCTCCTTGGGGAAGACAAGTTCTTTCAAGCTATTCTTCACACTATGAGAAAGTATGCATAGTGGAATTGATATTATCAATGGATTTTTACTCATGCCTCTGATGGTAGGGGGGAGGAAATTCATTGTAATAATGCATTAAATCGGCTTGGTTTTGAGGGCGAACGAGTTCGTGGATTTGATTATATAACTTGGTGAAACGCAAGGTGAAAGAGTTGATGGTCTCATCATACTTATAAGTATCATTATTGTATTCCCTTAACTTCTCGTTCGAGATTTTAGATTTCTTGTAAGTGGATGAGAACCAATAGATTAAATCCTCCCAAGTAGACAAAATCTTAGGAGGAAGTTCAAAGCAGTCAGCCACAACCTTTCCTTCAAAGGAATTGACGAATAAGCGCATGCAGGTATAATTTTCATTGGCCTCTATGTTATGAAACCATTATAAAATGCCACCAGGTGTTCATTTGTACTAATAGTGTTATTTCCTAAAAACCTAGGAAGGTGCTTTTTGAATTTTGGAAGTGGACAAGTAGTAGGTGCTAGGTTAAGATGAGAGGACACATGTCATGGTGTGGTTATGATGTCTTCTTCAAACTGAAAAATCCCATACTTTTTAATGACTTTGGTGGGATTTTTGGTAGATCGGACATGGATATGGTGGTTGTATAAGCTACCAATCACTGATGATGATGAAGATTGAGAAGATACAAAACTTATAGTTCCACCAGAGCCACCGCTAGATGCCATCTTGTGGATGATAGATGAGGTAAAGAAAGACGAACTAGATGAATCAGATAAAGTTATCCTTAGATCACTTTGTTGGGAAGATAACAAAATGTTCCTCCTTATTTCAACAATAGGATTCATTTTAGGTGACAAGCCTCTTCTTATTCTAGAATCACGTTAATCTAAGGACATGAAAGAAAGGCCAAAACTGAAGAAATAAAATTTTTACTGCTGATTTCCAGGTTGTCTACGTCTAGCTTCCAATTATTCTTGAGCACTAATATCTCGTGCAATTTCTGCCCAAGAATGGTTAAGCTCGGTACGGGTATTGGAAATGTCTAAAATAGTGTTAAACAGATTCAAAACAATGCTTGTCTGGTCTTGAAGACCGAGATCAATATTGGGCTTCCTTGCAATAGGCAGAACCATTAAGAAATAAAACAGTCAAAGAATCAATATCAGAAAAATAGATGTATCGATGAAAATCGAGTATAAAAAATAACCAAAGAGATATCAAAGATCTTCCCAGTATGGTCGCCAAATAAATGTTGAGGAAAATATATGAAATGATCTTACTCGAGCATTTTCAAATTCTTCTTAGCTAAAGAAAAATAGATGGAAATCTCACCCTATGTTTATAGCAAAAAAAAATAGCATCCTAACTCACAAGTATTAATTACAAGTACTTAGGCTAGTCTTTTATCAATAAAAAGCTTGCTGGAAATTTACTTTTTATGCATTTTTTTTAATATAACTGTCGTTGAAATAAGTGTAAAGACAGAAATAAATACACCAAGATGATAATCAAGATAGATGAGACATTAAGAAATCCTTTATTTCCTTCCAATTCACCAAAGAGTTGTTCTTTTACAAAATCTCATGAAGAAATTTAGGAGCAAAGTCAAACTTCGACATCCCCGATGGAACATACAAAAGGACCTCTGGCAGAAAAAAAAAAATTGAACTCTAAAGGCTAGATCAACTTGCCACAAATTGTTGCCCACTCAACTGTGCACAATAGCCTTTGTCAATCATGAAAACTAATTCACAAAAAGACAAGTCTACATAGACTATCAAAGATAGATCAAAACCTCTAAAAAACAAGTGTCTGAATGATGTAAGTCAACCCCAAATCTTGTTGTCTACAATAAGACCATGTTATCATAAAAATAATTAGGCTTGTGATAAATTAAGGAATGAATGAAAACTGGACTATCTCATCATAGCTCAAAGAGAAAACCTTAGTATGCTTCTTTGTCTATCCCTCCTCTTGTTCCTCCCTTTCATTTTTCTTTTAAACAAATTAGAATTGGTTGAAGTAGTTGATCCAACTGGTTAGTTAAGTTAATTAAAAGACTCAACCAACTTTTAGTTAAGGGGAAAAGTAATAATCATAGTAAGGTTTATAAATAAATCATAACTAGCAGGTGGGACCCCTTGTGACTCCCTTTAGCTCATAACAATCATAACATAACTAGTTAGTTAAATAAAACACACCTCCTTGTGACTCCCATCAACATATTCACGTTTGACAATTTAGCTCATGATATTTGAAATTATTTTCAAAAACATATTACTCATATATCCAAAAATAAAACATGATGTCCAAAAATTCCTAAAGTCAACTGTCATCAACAATAGATAAAATAAAAACTCAAAAGCCGTATTTCCCACTCTGTGATGCAATATTTCCTTGATTAGTGTTGTAACCCTTCGATTTTCAGAAATTTTCCTTTGGTTGTGCAGAGCCTTTAGGCCTAATCTCGTTGATCACATGAGAACAATCGTCCCTCAAATGCATCCGGGAAGACACAGATTTGTCAGAGCCATTGGAGGGCGAAGAAGGGGCAGCAATGGACTTTCCTTTTCCAGGGGAATGATGGGCCTCCATTTTCAATATTTTGCTAGCATGGGAGTACTGCACTGGTGAGTGGTCAAGGGAAGATTGAACAATTTGATTGATAGGAGAAGGAGCAGGTAAAGAAAAATTGGGCCAACCACAATGTTGACAGACTGTTGGGTGGACACTCTCTTTCCATCCATCATTTTCGGAAACCTTGTGTTGTAATGAGACATGTGGGGGCACATGAATACCGAGCTCTTGCAAAAATTTTAAGGGAAGCCTTTCATGCCTAGGTTGGACCACTCCTTGCATAATCCAATTGAAAAATATGGCCTGAAACAACTGACCTAACTCTTGTGAGTGAGCATCAAAATGTATGGACAACCTTGGCCTTCTTGGGCCTCTAATCCAATTACCTCTCCTTCTGTTTCCTTTTCAATGGCTACCTCGGCTGAAAAAATTCATTCCTGAATGCATTATTGATTAGCAAATAGTCTTTTAAATAACCGCACATGACAACTCGTAAAAACTATGGAACAGGTTTTGGCTCAGCAATGTATCAGACTTGTGCAATCTAATCCATACAAATTGTTAAATTTTTTTCTATGAACAAAGGGTTTTGGGATATGCGAGGGTTTTATATTGAGAGAAACATGATATAATGAGGGGGAAAATAATATGGTTATTTATCAGCAACAACACCAATCAACCGTAATGCAAACCAAATAAAACATTCACTATAATCCAACATAGACAATGTAACCTCCAACTGCTTCAATACAAAATTCTCCTTGATTGTAATCAATTTTAGAACATATAGTGAAAAATGAATGTGGGAAGGCGATGGGGTTCTAATTAGCGAAAAGTGAAATAATGGGAGGGAAAGAAAGTGATTACTATTCATAAAATTAATCAAGTGATCCATAACCATTCTATAAAAGGAAACTCCTCAACCAAATAACCAGTGAGACCCAAAAAAATTATTGTGTAAAGTTCAAGCAATTATCTGCATCAACTTGCTCACTGTAATCAAATATTTAACATAGTGCCATCAAAAAGACATTTTCCGTTCCACAACCACCTGTAGAGGAGCTCTACTTTTCTCATCTATCCATTTAACATTTAAGAAATTTCCAAACGAATACACAGTCAATTACTTCCACTCTACTGATCAACCACTGCCAACACATTACTTCAATCATCAAATAAACTCAAAAGTCATGTTTCAAAATTGCAATGAATTTATACTGTCATTGCAATCGTTCATGTCATTGTTAAAATCCATGACATTCATTGAACATACATAGTGGAAAATCAATCCAATAATCCATATTTAAATTCCAAAAACCCTGACTCGCCATTTAAACAGACAGACATCAGTCACCACTCCACCTCATTCTACGTTGTAGAAAACACAAAAAAATTCAATCAACGCAAGTTTAATTTTGTGACTGTACAAGCCCAATTTTCTTCGACTCTAAATAATCAAAATTCTGGGATATCCATCAAATTCAATGAGGCATCAAAAGTAGGCTCGATTTTACAACACAATCAATCAAATTACAACAAGCCACTATTCAGAAACCCATGACCTTTCCTAATGGTGCAATCAATTAATATTGATAACAACACAGTGGACAATCATGCCATAATCACCATGACTGCAACATTCCCATTGAACAATTTGAAAACACATAGTCATAGTATCGTTAACTCAACCTATCAGGCCAAGTTATCAAGCCAATACAAAAGGGAAGCAAAAACATTGCCAAAATTAATCAATATTGCATTCGAACCACACTGTGTAAAACTTTTGTCCCTCCTTGATGATGTAATCAAATAACCATACACACATGGTGGATGGAAATACAATAAAAAACCTTATTTCAATAATCATTTGGATATTAAAACACACAGTTACAATAGTCATTGATTCATGCTTATAGGAACACTACTCATACCAATGCATGAAGGGCGAGGCATCATTGTGCATTAATCAATAAAAAAAATGTTGGGTTTATCAATTCAATAAACACAAGGACAACGACTATGTACTTTATTTAATAACTCATTCAAATTAACCATGTTGAACTTATAATCAACAACACTATCATATAATCAACGAGGTGAGCTATTAATCCACTCTGTCATAGGATATTTAACTCCATTTGGGACTGGTAGTGATATTTAACACATGTCAGGTATAACCCTCGTGGCTCTCCAGTCAACCAACTACAACGTTGAGGTGAAAACAGGGTTGAGAAAAAGAAATATAACCCACTGTGTGACCATAAATAGCGACAACAACCCAATGCCCAAGTGAACAAAACACAGTGACACAAGGCGCTTCCAACCATTATACCCTATAAGATCCAAAGACTGGGTATGGTGATACGAATGCGTGAAGACACCCAGCCACTCAAGAGCAAACAAACTTTCCAACTAAACCAACAAGGATGAAAAAGAGCCTTTATGGCTTCTAACACCCAGGATGACCAATAACACTGTGAATTCAACATTATTGAAGAGAAAAACCATCAATGCTTCATTCCCAAAATCACAATTTTACATAGTTGCAATACTCAAGGAAAGCACAAACCATACATTTGAGCCAGTATCCATTTCATAAACAGAGAAAACTCATGGATGGCCAGGAAAAAATACATACATGTATTCCAAGAACCTTAAATGTGACTTGGTCGAGCGGTTCCTCCCTTCTTGAAAATCAGAGCATAACCACAGCAACAAAATTGAACAATAACTACACTAGGGTGGCAGCCAGTGGAAGGAGTAAGGGTGGCATGCAATAGATGCACGTCACCTCCACCCTCAGTCAATTAATTCACTAGTACATGCCAACAATATTCCATTAACCCAATTAATTAAAACATGTATCGAAACCATCACCCACTAAATGCCAATAGCGCAATCATATCACATTTCTAACTTATGCCACAACATAAATCAACCATGTTCCATATAACTCAACAAATCGCATAACCATTAACATCTATCACTTTGTCAAATGCGCCACCCACACCTTATCCTTCCAAAATATGGCATATGCATATTAACCATATAAACTCAATCAAATCACATAACCATTAATTTGCTAGCTAGGATTTAACCACAATCATTTTAATCTTTCATGCATGTAGTATAGTATATTTGCAGAGTTAGATCCCTTTTCCTTTTTAATTTGTTATAGTGTTTTTTCCTTTTTCTAACTGCTCTTTATGTATTGTTACTAACATGTTTGTTGTGCAGGTGTCCCAATAACATATAGAAATTTTATCAATGAATAGCATAGGTTTTATTAACATAAAGAACCAACACTTCATAAGCCCAATCCATATCCAATAAAAGAAAAATCTCATCAACCATGTAAGCAGTGTTGAAAATCATCACAAACATAAAATATGAACCGGACTTGATCTCCAATCTGCAAGGGCATCCCACCTAATACTATTATTTATATTTTATAATAATAGGATTTAGCAACACTTTGCGGGTAAAACTTCATTGCAATTTTAATCGTCAACATGGTTGATGTTTGTTTTTTATGTTGAACAGAGTTGAAGCAATATGACTGTGTGTTCCTTGGATTTTCTTTTAAATATAAATGGGAAGGAAATGAAAAGAAACACAATTCTTTTAAACAATATGGTTGAAAGTCATGACGATTCTGAGTATGATTATATTCTGTGTTAATTGAAATTTTTTTAAGGAAATTGAATGTGGGAAAATGAACAATTTTTAATAGAGTAATTGTTTAATTGGTCACAGTAATTTTTTTTAATTGTTGTTGGAATAGTTGTATTGAATATAAAACTATTTTTATGGATTACTTAATTGGTTTTTAGAACAATATGCGCTCTTTTCCCCTACCATTACTTCACTTTTCTTACATTACAATTCCCCTCGCCTTCCCATATTCACTATCCACTCTATGTTCCTAAAATTTAATTTTAGTTAAGATAAGTTATGTATTATGATAGTTAAAGGATTGCAGAGATGAATTACAGTGATATATTATTTTGGTTTATGATACAATTTATTGTTTGATGTTTATGAGTAGTAATCGTGATTTCCCGCACCTCATTTTAACACTTTTCTCTCAATATAATCCCTCACATAGCCCATAACCCTTTCTCACCCCCTCCTCATTGACAACTATTAAACGATTTGTATGGATTGGATTGCATAAGTCTGATATGTTGCTGAGCCAAATTTTATTTCATATTTAAAGAGTTTTCATGTATGGTTGTAAAAGAAATTGTTTTCTAATCAATTATGCATACATGAATAAAAAATTTTCAGAATAGGTATTCATGGTAGGGGTAACTGAGGAAGAGGAAATTGGAACAGGGGCCCTAGAAGGCCAAGATTCTCTATACACTTTGATGCAGACTTGCAAGAGTTAGACCAACTATTTGAAGATGGATTTTTTAACTGGATTGCGCAAGGAGTGGTCCAACCTAGGCCTAAAAAGCCTCCATTCCAAGCCCCACGGGTATTTGGTATCCTAGTGCCTCCTCATGTCTCACTGCAAGATGAAGTCCTTGAAAATGATGGATGGAAAGAGATCGCCCACATGAAAATCTCCCAACATCGTGGCTGGCCTAACTTGTTTCTACCTGCTCGTCCACCTATTAATAAATTCCAAGATGCCCCTGTCCACTCACAAGTAAAGTATTCCCATACAATAAAAAGGTTAAAAACCAAGGCCCACCATGATCCTGACAAAGAAAAAACCATTGCTGCCCCTTCCTCACTCTCAAATGACTCTGATAAATCTGTGTCCTCTCGCATGCATTTGAGAGATGATTGCTCTCATCTTATAAATGAGATTAGGCCTAAAGGATCCACACAACCTAAGGCAAATTCAAAGATATCAAAAGGGGACAACAACAAGAAGGAAAATATTGCCTCCGAGAGTGGAAAATATGGATTTTAAGTTTGTATTTATTAATTGTTGAGAACAATTGACTTCTCAAATTTTGGACAACACACTATTTTTTTGGATATATGGGTAATATATTTTTGGAAATAATTTCAATTATCATTGATATAAATTGTCAAAATATGAAAGTGATTATGGGAGTCACAAGGAGGGGTGTTTTTGTTTGATTAACTAGTTGTGTTATGAGTTATGACTATTAAAGAACTAAAGGGAGTCACAAGGGGTCCCACCTACTAGTTATTATTTATTTAAAACCCTTATTATGATTTTATTACTTTTCCCCCTTAACTAAAATTTGGTTGAGTTTTAGTTAACTTAACTAAAGAAGTGATTCAACTACTTCAACCAATTCTAAATTGCTTAAAGGCAAAAGGAAAAGGAGGAACAATGGAGAATAAAAGGAGAAGCACACTAAGATTTTCTCTTTGAGTTTTCATTCATTCCTTAATTCATTACAAGACTAATTTTTTTTTTATGATAGCACGGTCCTAATGTGGATAGCAAGATTCATGGTTGAATTACATCATTTAGACACTTGTTTTTCAGAGGTGTTGATCTATCTTTGATAGTCTGTGTAGACTTGTTTGTTTGTGAATTAGATTTCATGACTGAAAGAGGCTATTGTGTAGAGTTGAGTGGGCATCAATCCGTGGAAAGATGATCCAACTTTTAGATTCAAGTTTTTTACTTACTGTCATAAGTCCTTTTGTATGTTTCATCGAGGACTTCTAAGTTTGACTTTGGTCCAAAACTTCCTCAGGAAATTTTGTAAAGAGAACAATTCATTGATGAATTGGAATGAAATAAATGATTGCTTTAGATCTAATCTGTTTTAATTATTGACTATGTGTCTTTACTTGTGTCTCTATATTTATTTCAACATCTGTTATGTTCACAAAATTACATAAATAATGAATTTTTCAACAATCTTTTTTTAATAAAAAAACCAGCCTAAGCACTTGTAAACAATACTTGTGAATTAGGATACCAATTTTGATGGCTATAAACATATGGTGATATTCCCATATTTCTTGATTTAGCCAAGAAAGATATGAAAATGCTTGAGTAAGATCATTTCATATATTTTCCTCAACAATGACTAGGTGGCAAGGCGTCTTGAAGATAGGGAAAAGACAACCTTTGCAACCCTATGGGAACTTTCATCTATGATAAAATTCCTTTTGGTTTGATAAATGTAGGAGACACATTCCAACAAGCCATGGACATATATTTTGTGGGATAAAATTATAGATTCATTTCCATATACCATGATGACATGATTATCTTCTCTAAGATAGATAGAGATCACATCAAGCATTTAAGGGAAAGTTCTTTGAAGTGCAAAAAATTTGGCATGTTTTTGAACCCTAAGAAGTCTTACTTTTCCATGACTGAAGGAAATATATTGGGTCATATAGTATCAATGGAAGGTGTAAAGAAAGATCTAGAGAGAGTGGAGGAAATTAAACAAATTTCCCTTCCAAGAAATAAGAAAGAAATACAATCCTTCCTCAGAAGAATCAATTTTATTAGGAGATTTGTCCCAAAATTTTCTAATATGGAAAATCATATCACTAAACTTATGAAGAAAAATCATGAGGTGAAGTGTATTGTTGTAGCTAAATATTCTTTTTAGCAGATCAAGGAAGCATCGAGAAAATCTCCATTTCTGGTCAGGCTAAATTATGATAAGGAATTATTCATTTTTTCTTTTTCCTCAAAACATAACATTGTTGTTGTGTTGTTACAAAAAAATGAAGAAAATCAAGAGAAGATTATAGCCTTATTTAGTACAAATTTAAGAGATGTTTAACTAAGGTATAGAAACCTAGATCATTAAGAATATTCTGTAGTCAAGGCATTGAAAGCATTTAGAGATTACATATTGCACTAAAAAAAATATTCTTATGTATGTATCAATGTTATTAAGGACATCCTTGATCCAGGTGGATAATGGTGCCCACCCGCCTATTCCACTTGGACCCCCACCATTTTTTCTTTCAGTTTTTTAGTTTTCTTAATTGTAGCACAATTTACTATTTTTGGCATTTTTTTGGGTCCTAAACTTCCAAAGACATTTTGAGGCCCTAAACGATGTTTTTTTGGGCATCTACCGATCAATAAATAACATTAAGATATACAATGACAAAAATTGTAGTCCTCGGATAGATATTTCTAACGATGTATCATATGCATCAAACAGAGATATTATGCCAAAGTTATGACCCCGAGAAATTGATGTACCAATTTACCCCGATAGGTCCCATATTCTGGCGTTTCATCTCCTAGGGTTAGGTTTTTTGGATGTTTATGGTTTCCATTGTTTCTCAATAATATATAGGCCTTTGAGCCTCATTGGAATACATAGTTCAGAGGCCTGTAGCCACCACATCTCTTCTCAGAGATAAGCTACCAATGCCCTAGCTAGTTCATTTCTATTTTGTCTGTAAAATTCCAGTTCTTTGATATTAATTAAATGAAGTATTATTTACGTTGTATCTTTGTATTCATATTTATTTATGTATTCTATTGCATTCCTACATAAATCTATATCCATGGTATTAGAGTGTACTGCTCTTTATTGATCCTTCTTTGCATGTCCCCAACGAGGTTGAAGTATAAGAAGTTAGGGATCGATCTGGTTGAACCTTTGCAAGATAAGCCTCACAAACCCCGATGGTCCCCCATGGGGGACGAAAAGAAAGAAGAGGGAGGAGGAGATCCTATCAAAATATTTCTCAAGGAGGCCCTTGAAAAATAAAGGAAAACGATGATGGATAACTTCACCCAGATCCTTCAATGATAGCCCACTGGCAGTGCATCTGCATCCAACAACCACTCTGGAGGCGCAACCCCTTTTAAGGTACAAGTAAAATTTGAAATTCCCATAGTTTATGGTCAAATAGATGAATACGTCGTAGATATATGGTTGAATCTATTAGAAGGATATTTCTCAATTCATGACTTTTTCGACTGGGAGAAGATTATTTTTTCACTGCTCAAAGTCTCCCCCCATCTCAAGGACTGGTGGGAAACCTATTGTGAGAAAAAGGATGATGAGGGACCCTCCCTGTTCTCGGTCCTACCCACTTGGAATTGTTTCTGAGATTCCATCAAGGAACAATATTATCCCGTGGGGAGATATGAGGACAAGTACATACGATGGACTATGTTGCGACAACAAAGGGATGAAGATGTGCATAAGTTGACGAATATATTCCATACATGTGCACAAAGTTGGGTATCAAAGATTCAAAGAAACATTTAGTGTTGCAGTACCACAATTGTCTACACAGATACATTCAGGAGGAAATGGATTTTCTCGACATCTCCTCACTTGGTACGACATATGAGTATGTTGCCAAGATTGAGCAGAAATTCAAACAAAAGAAGCGAGACTTTGGATATGCGAATCAAAAGCAAGAAAAAGGTGCCCCCAAACCTCAGAAAAAAGGACAAATCCAAGGCATGGTGGATCAATACAACCTGCCAAATCTGGAAGCAAATAAAAACACCATGAATCTGAAGAAGGACACAAAAAAGTGGTGTGAGTTCCATAAGAGCTCCACTCACAACACAAGTGAGTGTCGGGCCAAACATTCACTGGTGGTCGAGATGAGGGATTCTAAATTAGATGCATTCTCTGACACTGAATCATAAGTCAAGAAGGGGAATGATAGAGGGAAGAAGAGTATCAATGTATATCCCAATGCCATTGTTTCTGCCATGAAGATCCAAAAGGAAGAACCGAAAGATCCAAAGGAGGAGGAGTGTCTCTTCCACTCCCAGATGTGGGTAAAGGGTTCCTCACTACAGTTCATCGTGGATAGTGGGAGCTAAAAGAACCTCATTTCATCATAGGTCATGAAGAGGTTGGGCTTGCCGACCACAACACACCCACAACTATACACCATCGAGTGGCTTCAACAAGGAAGAGAACTCTGTGTCAGTCAACAATGTCACCTTCCCTTCAGCATCAAGCCCTTCACTAATGAAGTATTATGTGACATTTCTCTTGTTGATGTTTTTGATGTATTATTAGGACAACCATACTTGTAGAAGTGACATGATATGTATGAGTCATAGCCTCACATTGTTATTGTTACCTTGGGAAATAATTTGTATGGGATACTGGAGGTACCACTGCTTGTCGCTATCTCTTTGGTTACTACAAAACAATGCAGTAAGCTCATTTCAAAACTGAGAAATTTGTTTTCTGGATGATCTGCCCTTTGGGAAAGAACAATACTATGGCCACGACCTCTAGACATGGCTCCTCCACATGACAACAACAAATGGACAAGGTCATGGAGGAGTAATGGGACATATTGACCTCACCCACATGGGTGCCTCTACACTGTCAGGTCAAGCACTCGATCGATCTGACCCCGGGTGCATCGTTGGTCAATGGACCTATCTATCGATGCTCTCTTTTGGAGAACAATTAAATCAAAAGACAGATTCAAGATTTGCTATAGAACGGTCACATCCGGCCAAATTCATCGCCTTGTGGGAGCCCAATCGTGTTGGTATAGAAGAAGGGTGGTAGTTGGAGACTCTGTATTGACTATCAAGTGATGAAAAAGAACATCGTTCAGAATAGGTACTCGATCCCATGGATTGATTACCTTATGGACCAAATCAAAGGGGAGAAATATTTCAGCAAGATTGACTTGAAGTCCGGGTATCACTAGGTACCAATCAAACCATATGATGTGTGGAAGACTACCTTCAAAGCAAAGGAGGGCCTTTTCAAATGGTTGGTCATTCCTTTTGGGTTGACGAATGCTCCCACAACCTTCATGAGGCTAATGGATGACATATTGTGACCATTCATTAACTCTTTTGTAGTAGTGTACTTGGATGACATCCTAATCTTCAGCCACGCTAGGGAAGAACACCTCTGCCACATCCGACGGGTCCTCCAAACACTACGGAAACACAAGTTGTCTGCCAATTTGGAGAAGTGCACTTTTGGCATGACCCAAGTTCAATATCTAGGATACATTATTGATGAGCATGAGGTGCATGTGGATCGAACCAAGATCCAATTCATCTAAGATTGGCCAGCCCCGACCACTCTAACAGAGCTTCATAGCTTTCTAGGTCTTGCTAATTTATACCACAGGTTCATGTTGGGATTCTCTCATATCACTTGGCCATTAAGTCAAGTCACCAAGGGAGGAGAGAAATAAAAATTATTTTGGTCGAAATCTCAACATAAGGCATTCATAGAATTGAAAAATTCCCTTTGTTGCACCCCGATGCTCACATTACCAAACTTGCAAAAACCATTCGATATCAAGACAAATGCCTCTGACTATGCTACTTGGGAAGTTGTTACTCAATAGGGGCATCTAGTGGCATATCACAGTGCGACATTGTCTGACATAGTCCGAAAGTATACCACTTATGAAAAATAAATGTATTCCATTATGCAGGCTTGTTGAAAGTGGAAGCATTACATTTTGGGGAAGGAAACAATCATTCACACAGACCGTCGAACCTTTCATTTCATATAGAAAAAAGGGAAGTTGCAGAACCATCATCATCATAAGTGGTTTACATATCTGCAATAGTTTCATTTGAACATCAAGTACAAGAAGGGAAACACCAATAATGTTGCAGGCTGCCTCAGGTGACCACATATCGTGGTGATAACCACCATGCTCAACTCTTATGGGAACAAGAATTTTGATTGTTGATTCTCTACAAGAGTGATCCATATTTTGTCCACACATACAAGACATTCTTTTTGTAACCGAGTTCCAAATTTTCACCTCCAGGATGCACTACTATGTCACCTGGGACACCTTTGTGTTCCTTCAAGCGAGGGTGCCAAGATTATTTGGGAAATGCACTATAGTCGGGTCGTTGGGCATTTTGGGGTTGAAAAAACAATGGGAGTACTGCAAAATTATTTCTTTTGGCCAAACCTTCGACGCGATGTTGGGACGTACATCAAATCTTGCACTCCCTGCACCATTGCCAAACCGACCATCAAGAAGAAAGACCTCTATACTCTATTGCCTACCCCTATTCAACCTTGGGATTCCATATCCATGGATTACATGTTGGGACTTCCTTCTACTAATAATGGAAATAATTGTGTTTTCATGGTCATCGATCAATTCTCGAAGATGGCCATTATGGCGGTCTGCAAGAAGAATATCACAACATAAGGTACTTCTAAACTCTTCATTGAATGAGTGTGGGTACACTTTGGGGTCCCACAGTCTATCATATCAGATTGGGATAGCAGGTTCCTCAGTACATTGTGGTCTAGCATCTAGTCAATGCTGGACACCAAGCTCACCAAGTCCACAACTTTCCATCCCCAAACTGATGGCCAGATAGAGGTCGTCAACAAGATGATCGTATACATTTTTTACATGTACAACTAAAATCATTTACACACATGGAATGAGAGCATCCCCTATGTACAATGTAGCTATAACTAGGCCCTCCACAGCTCAACCGACCACATCCCCTTTTAGGTGGGCTTGGGATTCCATCCACTATGTCCCATTGACATAGCCATACCATTTGCAGCTACTCAGGCTGATTTGTCTCAAGTCCCGTCTGAAGCTCCCAAGGTGAACAACTTCATTGAATGCATTCAAAAAATTCGTGAATAGGTTCATGACATATTAGATAGAGCCAATGATAAGTACAAGAAACGACATGATCAACATCGGGTGCAACATAACTTCGAGGTGGGTGACAAAGTGTGGCTACATTGGCAGAAGAATGTATCAACTTCACAAGTTATACTCATGAGGCATCCATGATGCTAACATGTACATCATCCCCACATACTCAATATATAACAATATGAAGAATAAAATATGACCCCCATCAACTTGGAGCCATCAAAATCCTTATATCTGCTTCTCAGATCCAAAACATAAATATGTAGCCCATACAAAAGATCTTGGAACCCACAAGAATCAGAACTGCTTCGTTGGCCACTTGTCATGCAAGTGCCACAATTTCTCTATCACATATAACTGATTGATTTTTTGTGAAATAAAATAATAAACAAATATATAGAAGGAATAAGTTGATCTTGTTGCCTTGTTGTAGCTTCTCTCTACTCCTTAAGACCTATAACACGCATGCTATGATGCAACATTTAATGAAAAAATAGTATAATAAAAAGCATTCTTACATTGGTTTCTTCAACACTTAGCTTGTTGATATGAATCTCTTCTTCAAAAACCGACCTCGTCATTGAATTCGCATCATCAAATTACCCAAAAATGATTGTCAAATCGTTTCCATCCGAGGAAATCACTTTCAGGCCCAAGAGACACCTTTGCCTTGGTTACTGTGTCATTGCCTCTGTAATAAATGACTCATTATGGAATTAATCTGATGAAGTTTTTCTCAGATCATAAGAATAACATCACCACTGCGTTCATGGCATCATTTTACCTAAAAATGACTGCCTCCATGCCTCGACCTGAGTCAGACACTTTATGGACCCAAGAGGCACCTTTGCCTCGATTTGCATGCCAAAATCTGTACAGTCCTTACGGATTCCGTGCAGGCCGCACAAGGCTGTAGGAAGGCACTCAATTCCTCGTGCTTTGTGTGCTAGTTTTCTACTTCGAATGCACATGCTGCCTTGAACTTGAACCAGATGCCTACTTATATAATATTTCTGAGCAATTTGTGTAATAAATGTGTTTGTTGGCATGCTGGTAGATTGGCTAAATTTAGGTCGTTGGTTGGTAGAGGTCTCGGGGTCGAATCCCATGGGCCTCCCCATTTTGGCGAACTGTTAAAACCATTTTGGGACATGCCTTTGTTTAATTTGTGAGCGACCACTAAACTGGCAGAATCTGCTAAATATAGTGGAACTGCCACTAAAATGATGATGAATTTCGCGGAGATGCTAACTATATCTGTCACATAGTTAGATGCTTCTATATTTGTCATAATATGCCATTTATAGAAGAACCACCATAGATTTGGTGGCTACCTTTAATATATATATATATATATTAAATATTTTTTCACAGAGGGTCCTTGTGCATTTTGGGGTGCCACATGGCCCCTCCCTATTGGGCCCTGTGGCAGCCTCTGATTTGTCCATGGAACGCATTGATGTCACCTCCATGTCATCCTGGACATGTGGCACCTTCTGGGTGGTGCCACGTGGCATCTCCTGGGGGTGCCACATGGCACATTTTTACTTGTCCACGTGGTACCCTGAAAAGATCGAATTTGAGTGACACAAGGCAGCATCTGGTGCTACCACGTGGCATGTTGATGTCATCATTACACGTGTCACTCTCTATTCTTGAAACGTGAATTGTAAGGATGATGACATCAGTAGTATAGATGCTGACTCATCCACTAGGTTGACCAAAAATTTGACTGCTTATATATTTTGATCTGTAACTCCGTTTGACGAGTTGTTTGTGTTGTTGGAAATCTTGAGACGCCCTCTTCTCAACCATGCCTTTTTAATGGAGTTTTGGGAACTTTGAAATTTTTCTCTTTTCTATCTACTGAAGTCATTCTGAGGGCCCTGGGTCGCTTCTGTGTGTTCTAGGACACTTCTGAAACTTCTTTGATGTTCTCAAGATCCATTCGGATCATGCCTCCCAACTGAAAATAATTTTGGTCCCAAAAAATTCACTACATTAAGTTTCATGTCCATTGGACTTACAATAAGAAACCCTTACCCGAACTACCTTACAAGGCCTAACAATATCAACATGTGCCAGAAAAAAGAAGAAGTGATATCAACAATTACCACTTTTACACAATAGCCTTTTGTGAGGTCTAAATCACAACATGTGATTTACAAATATGGCCACTCTCGACTAACTAAAAAGGATTTTCCTCGTTTGTTCAACCATTTTGTTAAACATGTATTTTTTACTGAGCTATCCTTTCTCTATTAGTTGGTATTATCCTGGTGTCATATTTTCCTGCAGTATTGTCTGACTGGATGTCTCCCTCGGAGGTGACTTCTTGGTATTCTTATTCCTCTTGGGATGTAGATCTAGATGTAATACCCAACAAGTGGCCTCACGATGTCCATCTTTCCTACAATGGCTTCCGTAGCCTTTCTCCTTCAGAGGTGTATTCCCCAGACTCTTTTCCATGTGTGGAAGGAAATATTCCATCCTTGTCCTTCTCCTGGTTGTGATAACCTTCCTGCACAAGGATTTTCTCTTCCAACACTGGGACACTGGGTGGTTATTCAATCCACAAAAAGTGCATGGTCTTTGATTCCAAAAGAATTTTTTTATATGATTAACACGCTTATAATCAAATGCCATTTTAGAGTTTTGAGATTTCTTATACCTCAGTCTGCTTCCTTTGGAGTCAGACTGGAAAGAAGAGTTGGTATTATCTCTATCATTTTGATGTTCATCTCTCCCTGGAGATGTCTCGAATCCTCGATCATGATAATTTGTGCTCTCACCCTGCACTGAAACAATTTCATCTCCTGATGAATTGTTGACCTTTGGAGTCTCAGTGATTGTCCCGGGGTCTTCTTCCCGAATGGTTTTGGATCTTTCTCCAACATCTTTTGGCACATAGACTATGCCTACATATCAAGGTCAAACCACTACCTCGATGAGATAAACAATACCTTGGCCATTGGTTCCAAGGCCTCCTCCTTTGTATCCCATTTTTCTCATAAACTTTAAGTCGATGCAAGAAGCATGATGTTCAAGGATTTCAAAAGAATCATCATCATTAATCAAGAAAGGAACTACACATGGTTTACTTACCTCCACCTCAGACTGGGACCCTTGGTCTTGTTCTTGAGATGTGTCTAGTTGTTCCTGGTGAGAAGGATCAGTGGAAGATGCTTCTAGGAATCCTCCTTGGCTTCTAGATGCATGAAGCTCATCTTCATTTGTTTGAAAAAGTGTGCATGAATTTTCACTGTCATCGTCGCACCCATAAATGGTGAAGTTTCCATGGTCACAAGAAGGCCTTATCATCATCTCATTCGTAGAGCCTTCCTCTGTCTATATCTTCATGGATTTTAAATTCTCTTGCAACCTTTGATTCTCTTCTTCTGCAACATGCAACAATTTGTTCACTCCAACATTCTCTGCTTGAATCATTTGGTTGATCTCTTGAATCTCATTGAACCACGATTGATTTGGTGACCTTTTCATCCTTAGATTCAACACCTGCAATCAGTATCAAGCCTGCTTTGATACCACATGATCTGAACCCGAGAGCGATAAGTTTCCAATAATTGGTTGTTTCTGTCACTCCTTCAAAAGGGTGAGTTATACATTATTTTACTTGAGTGATTTGCAATTAAAGGTAAAGTTGAAGTCTATGTGCTTGAATTGGAAGTAACTGAAAACCTCTTTAGTCTTCCTTATGTGCAATATGTCATTCTTGATTTTAACATCCTATGTGCAGAAATGCATGGAAAAATAACATAAGAACATAATACACATAATGGATAAGACATGTCACTTGATAACTGAGTTCACCCTTGTACTGAGCTACCTCTCCAGGGCATGCTCCAAAGCTTGACCGCTTTATTATTCTCTATGTAATGATCTCCCTCCTTTACAAGTTGTAAGGAAAAAGTCCCTCTTCGGTAACGACAATAGAAGATCAGAATGCGATCAAGAATGTATCAGCTTCACAAGTTATACTCATGAGTCATTCATGATGCTGACATGGACATCATCCCAACATACTCAATACATAACAAGATGAAGAATAAAATATGATCCCCATCAACATGGAGCCATCAAAATCCTTAGATCTGCTGCTCAAATCTAAAACAAAAATATGCAGCCCATACAAAAGATCCTAGAACCTACGAGATTCAAAACTACTTCGTTCGCCACTTGTCAATGGTCATGCAAGTGCCACAATTTCTCTATCAAATATAATTGATTGATTTTACAGATGCTGACGTTAGCAGTACAGATGTTGACTCATCCGCTAGGTTGACCAAAACTTTGACCGCTTATATATTTTGATCTGTAACTCTTTTTGACAACTTGTTTGTGTCGTTGGAAATCTTGCGACACACTCTTCTCAATCATCCCATTTTAATGGAGTTTTGGGAACTTTAAAATTTTTCTCTTTTCTATCTGCATAAGCCATTCTGAGCACCCTGGGTCGCTTCTGTGTGTTCTGGGACACTTCTAAAACTTCTTTGATGTTCCTGAGATCCATTCGGATCATGCCTCCCAGCTGAAAAGACTTTTGGTCCCAAAAAATTCATTACATTAAGTTTCATGTCCATTGGACTTACAATAAGAAACCCTTACCCGAACTACCTTACAAGGCCTAACAATATTAACATGTGCCAGAAAAAAAAAAAGTGATATCAACAATTACCACTTTTACACAATACCCTTCTATGGGGTTTGAAACACAGCATGTGATTTACAAATATAGCCACTCTCGACTAACTCAAAAGGATTTTCCTCATTTGTTCAACCATTTACATGTCCTTTTTATTGATTTGTCCTTTCTCTATTAGTTGGTATTCTCCTGGTGGCATATTTTCCTGCAGTATTGTCTAACTGGATGTCTCCCTTGGAGGTGACTTCCTGGTATTCTTATCCCTCTTGGGATGTAGATCTAGATGTAAGACCCAACAAGTGACCTCATGATGTCGATATTTTCTACAATGGATTTAGTATCCTTTCTCCTTCAGAGGTGCATTCCCCCGACTCTTTTCCATGTGTGGAAGGAAATATTCCATCCTTGTCCTTCTCCTGGTTGCGATAACCTTCCTGCGCAAGGATTTTCTCTTCCAACACTAGGAGACTGGGTGGTTATTCAATCCACAAAAAGTTCATAGTCTTTGATTCCAAAAGATTTTTTTTATATGATTAACATGCTTATAATCAAATTCCATTTTAGAGTTTTGAGATTTCTTATACCTCAGTTTGTTTCCTCTGGAGTCAGACTGGAAAGAAGAGTTGGTCTTAACTCTATCATTGTGATGTTCATCTCTCCCTGGATATGTCTTGAATCCTCGATCATGAGAATTTGTGCTCTCACCCTACACTGAAATAATTTCATCTCCTGATAAATTGTTGAGCTTTGGAGTCTCAGTGACTGTCCTGGGGTCTTATTCCCGAATAGTTTTGGATCTTTCTCCAACATCTTTTGACACATAGCCTATCCCTGCATATTGAGGCCAAACCACTACCTCAATGAGATCAACAATACCTTGGCCATTGGTTCCAAGGCCTCCTCCTTCATATCCCATTTTTCTCATCAACTTTAAGTCGATGCAAGAAGCATGATGTTCAAGGATTTCAAAAGAATCATTAGCATTAATCAAGAAAGGAAATACACATGGTTGACTTACCTCCACCTCAGACTGGGACCCTTGGTCTTCTTCTTGAGATGTGTCTAGTTGTTCTTGGTGAGAAGGATCAGTGGAAGATGTTTCTAGGAATCCTCCTTGGCTTCTAGATGCATGAAGCTCATCTTCATTTGTTTGAAAAAGTGTGCATGCATTTGCACTATCATCCTCGCACCCATAAATGGTGAAGTTTCCATGGTCACAAGAAGGCCTTATCACCGTATCATTCGTAGAGCCTTCCTCTATATATATCTTCATGGATTTTAACTTCTCTTGCAACCTTTGATTCTCTTCTTCTGCAACATGCAACAATGTATTCAATCCAAAATTCTCTGCTTGAATCATTTGGTTGAGATCTTGAATCTCATTGAACCACGATTGATTTGGTGACCTTTTCATCCTTAGCTTCAACACTTGCAATCAGTATCAAGCCTTCTTTGATACCATATGATCTGAACACGAGAGCGATAAGTTTCCAATAATTGGTTGTTTCTGTTACTCCTTCAAAAGGGTGAGTAATACATTGTTTTACTTGAGCAATTTGCAATTAAAAGTAAAGTTCAAGTCTATGTGCTTAAATTGGATGTGACTGAAAATCTCTTTAGTCTTCCTTATGTGCAATATGTCATGCTTGATTTTAACATCCTATGTGCAAAAATTCATGGAAAAACAACATAAGAACATAATACACATAATGGATAAGACACGTCACTTGATAACTAAGTTCACCCTTGCAGTGGGCTACCTCTCCAGTTCATGCTCCAAAGCTTGACTGCTTTATTATTCTCGATGTAATGATGTCCCTCCTTTACAAGTTGTAAGGCAAAAGTCCCTATTCAGTAACGACAACGGAAGATTGGAATGTGATCAAGAATGTATCAGCTTAACAAGTTCTACTCAGGCATCCATGATGATGACATGGACATCATCCCAACATACTCAATACATAACAAGATGAAGAATAAAATATGACCCGCATCAACATGGATCCATAAAAATCCTTAGATCTGCTACTTAGATCTAAAACAAAAATATGCAGCCCATACAAAAGATCCTAGAACCCACGAGAATCAAAACTACTTCATTGGCCACTTGTCAATGGTCATGCAAGTGCCACAATTTCTCTATCACATATAACTGATTGATTTGATGTGAAAGAAGATAATAAGCAAATAGATAGAAGGAATAAGTTGATCTTGATGCCTTGTTGCAACTTCTCTCTGCTCCTTCATACCTATAACACGCATGTTATGCTACAATATTTCATGAAAAAACAATATAATAAAAAGCATGCTTACATTGGTTTCTCTAACACTAAGCTTGTTGATATGAATATATTCTGCAAAAACAAACCTCTTCATTGAATGTGTGTCATCAAATTACCCAAAAATTACTATCAAATCGTCTCCATCCGAGTCAGACACTTTTAGGCCCAAGAGACACTCTGCCTCAGTTACCGTGCCACTTCCTCTGCGATAAATGACTCATTCTGGAATTAAGTTGCTGAAGTTTTTCTCAGATCATAAAACTAACACCACCACTGTGTTTGTGGCGTCATTTTACTTAAAAATGTCTATCTCCACACCTCGACCTGAGTCAGGCACTTTATGGACCCAAGAGGCACCCTTGCCTTGATTTGCATGCCAAAATCCATATAGTCCTTACGGATTCTGTACAGGCCGTACAAGGTCATAGGAAGGCACTCAATTACTCATGCTATATGCGTTGGTATTCTATTTCGAATGCACACGTTGCCTTGAACTTGAACCAGATGCCTACTTATATAATATTTATGAGCAATTTATGTAATAAATGAGTTTGTTGGCCTCCTGGTAGATTGGCTAAATTTAGGTTGTTGGTTGGCAGAGGTCTCCGGGTCTAATCCCATGGGCCTCCACATTTTGGCGAACCCTTAAAACAATTTTGGCGTGTGCCTATGTTAAATTTGGTGAGCGACCACTAAACTGACAGAATTTGCTAAATATAGTGGAACTACCACTAAAATGACGATGAATTTGGAGGAGATGCTAACTGATGCAGACCCCCTATCCCTTTCCAGGGTTTCACAACCTCTCGGTCGTTATCTTATGGTTTGGGAGCCAAAATGGCTCTTCTGGTTCCAAACTGGAACCCTTCGAACGAACACACAGGTCCCTCACTAATGCTTATTTGGCCTTTTCCAAGCACCAAGCTTGAGCTCCCACAACACACGAACAAGAGTCGTGTCCTTACGCTAAGCCAAAAAGGGTGCTTATCGGGGATCGGGACTTCGCAATTCAAGCGTCCTATTTATTCGTCCTTCAGACCCCCAGTTTTCAAAATGGCAAAATGTCCCAACACCTGTTCCTTCGGTTTTGTGAAATCAGAATGCAAGGGGCTTCTCTTCTCTTTGGGATTCTCAACTGCCGAAATGTCGAAATGTCCCGCCGCCTATTCTTTCGGGTTTTCACATTTCATGAAACCTGGGTGCAAGGGATATCTCTTCTCCTAGGAAATCCCAGTTGTCGAAATACTGAAATATCTTGGTGTTTTCTTTTTCGTGGCTTTGTGATTCGGGAAATCGCTATGCAAGGTTCTCGCTCCTCTGTCTTTCAAACCCTTAATTGTCGAAATACTGAACCACTGAAATGCCTTGGCGTTCATTCTTTATGGGTTTCATGATTCATGGAATCACGATGCAAGGGTCCCACTCCTCTGTCTTTCGAACATTCGGTTGCCAAAATACTGAACCACCGAAAAGTCTTGGCGTTCTCTCTTTTAGGGTTTTGCGATTCAAGGAATCGTGATGCAAGGGTCTTGATCCTCTATCTTTCGAACCCCTAGTTTCCAAAATACTGAAATGCAAAAATGTTAGAAGCTCGAGGTGCCTAATCAATGGCTCATAACACCCTCCCGATCTACGGTCAGATCTCTTCCTCATCATTGACCTCCTCGCAACTCCACTTGATCCAACGACTTGAGGTATTTCGTGACTCTCCTCGAGAGTTTCCCACCGTTCGTTCATATCTTCAAGACCTCCTCCCCTGGATCTATAGAGTGTTAAATTTTGTGTTGCTTCCTCAAATCGGATGGTCTGTGGGATTCTCCACCATGATCCAATTCTCGATGGCGTTCTTCCTCCTGATCTTTTACTCACTTCAGACTTAGAAGATTTTCTAAGTCTTTGAAGACTCTGTCTTCGTTCCTTATAGGAAATGCATTCCCAGATCTTGATAACACTTTCTGAAGCGTTATCCCTCCTGAGCTTCTCCTTGTGTAGGCCTCGAATTCCCATGCACTCCTTGCATCTAAGGGATTCTGATAGCTTGGATCCAAGGGGTTTCTCATAGATAGATTCCTCCTGATCACCTGATGTTCTCTTCTCATTCGATGCAGACCTTGTAGAGCTTCAATGAAGAGAAACAATTGAAACTAAAAAAAAAAATCACAGTTCCATCCACTTGTTCATGTAGACAGAAATGACAGGAAAATGCACACAGTCCACACACCATACATTTGAATCAATTTTCCATTATGTTATATTCACAAGTGCCCAATGGCTACAAAATACATTCAGACTTACAGTAACTCAAAAACACTGAGATTTCCTGTTAACTCGCAATTTTTCTCTTACAACTAATTTCTCTTTATATTCCCGCCTCTCTAACTGTGTGTACAAACTTCTACATAACTCAAAAAGTTTCTAGGGTTTTCCCTGGCTACTTGCCTACTCTAAAATTCATCCTACACTATCTTAGTTCAGTCATATTCAAGAGCCGAAGTGGAAACTCCTGCTCTGTTTACAATTTCAAAACTTTGCCCCAAAGGGTAAAATTTGGCACCGGTTCCAGTGTGCCTCCAAAGGTGAATTTTCGGCACTGAGTGGAGGCGGATTCTGAAATCTGTTGCATCTGACCATGTAGAAGTTCTGTAAGAACTCTCATGTGTAGAGTGGTCCTACCTCTGTGCGCTTGCCAATGATGCTCCTGCATCATACTCCCCTTGAAAAACCTTCATGGACTCCTGTCCATGAGCTCCTCTACTCATTTTCCCTACTTCTTGATAGTAGCTTCAGTTTCCCAACTGGAATATTTGATTGGGTATCCCTTCCATTTGACCAGATACTCAAAATAGGTTTTCCTTCTGGTCTTCTTGCCAATCCTCTGATCAACAATTTTCTCCATCTGCAACTTTTCTGCCACAGGAATATGTTTCTCCCACTGAATCTTTCCTTGATCTTTTGACCCTTCTATGTCATCTTTCCTATAAGGGTACAAGTCTGAAACATTGAATATGGGTGAAATACCCACACCATCTGGCATCTCGATCTCATAGGCATTTGCATCAAACACACTCAAGATCTTATAGGGTCCTATCTTCTTCATCTTCAATTTGTTATATGTTCCCCTAGGGAACCATTCCTTCCTGAGATGTGCTAAAACATGATCTCCCACTTCAAATTGAATTTCCCTGCAATGATGATCAAATCTATGCTTGTATTTCTTGTTAGAACTCTATAATTGTTCTTTGATCTGACTATGGAGTTTCTGCATCTCCGCATCAAAATCCTCTGCTCCAACGCTCCTGATCTCACCCTGTTCCAAGTCCCTTAACTCATACACTCCCTTGGGTTGCATTCCATATAGTATTTGGAGTGGGATCCTTCCAGTGCTCCTGTTTGGTGAGTCATTGTATGCAAATTCTGCTTGTGGTAGAATTTGATCACACTGGTTATGGTGTTTAGTAACCAGGATTCTCAATAAGTTTCCCAAACTTATATTTACCACCTCAGTCTGCCCATCTGTCTGAGTGTGATAAGCTGAGATGAAGGACAAATTTTTCCCCATATTCTTCCACAACGTCCTCCAAAAGTGACCAACAAATTTTGTGTCTCTGTCTGAGACAATGCTCCTGGGTAGACCGTGAAGTCTCACAACTTCTCTGAAAAATAGATTTGCAATATGTGTTGCATCACTGGTCTTCTGGCATGGGATGAAATGTGCCATCTTTGAGAACTTATCCACCACCAAAAATATGGAATCGTATCCCCTTTGTGTTCTTGGAAATACCAACATGAAATCCATGCTTATTTCATCCCAAGGCCTCTTCGGTATTGGCAATGGTTGATACAATCCAGTGTTTTGTCTTTTCCCCTTTGCATGTTGACAGATCCTACATTTGTTCACAAATTTTATCACCTTTGTTCTCATACCTAGCCAATAGTATGAACTCCTCAACTGTGCAAATGTTTTATCGTGGCCGAAATGTCCAGCCAACCCTCCACTATGCTTCTCCTTTAGAAGATTGTTCCTCATTGAGCATCTTGGTATGCACAATTGATTTTCTCTGAACAATAGTCCTTCCTGAACCATATACTCTATCCACTGACTTCTATCTCTCAGTACAGGGCTTGTACATGCTTCATAGGCCTCCTTGAAATCTGTATCATCACAATACATATTCTTAAGGTGTTCAAACCCCAAGGTCTTCACCTGGAATTCCTGCATGGTCAAACATCTCTTGCTTAATGCATCAACAACTTTTTTAGGATTCCCGACAATATGTTTTATGACAAAAGTAAAATTTTTCATAAATTCAACCCATTTTGCATGCCTCTGGTTCAGTTTTTCTTGTTGGGTTATGAATTGTAAAGCTTGGTTATCTTTGTGCAAGACAAACTCTTGCGGGACAAGATAATGGCTCCATTTCTTCAAAGCTTGAATTATGGAATATAACTCCTTGTCATATGTGGAGTATTTCCTCTTAGTCTCATTCATCTTCTCGCTGAAATAGGAAACAGGTCGATTGTCCTGACTTAGAACTAATCCTATTGCAACTCCACTTGCATCACATCTTACCTAAAATGTCTTCCCAAAATTCAGCAAGACCAGAATTGGTCGTTCTGTTATCTTCTCCTTCAGTATATTGAAGCTCCTTTCAGCCTCCTCTGTCCATTTAAAATACTTGTACCACTTCTTTACTGTATCCATCATGGGTGCACAAATCCCACTTAAGTCTCTAATGAATTTCCTATAGAAACTTGCTAAACCATGAAATTTCCTTACCTCGAACATGCTCCTTGGTGACGACCACTCTCTGATCGCTTTCAGCTTCTTTGGATCCATATTCAGTTCATTCGAAGAGATCACAAAGCCCAAATAAATGAGTTATGTCTTCATAAAAGAGGACTTCTTCAAATTGATCAACAACTTCTCTTGATGTAGCCTCCTCATTACTAGCATTAGGTTCCTCAAATG
This sequence comes from Picea glauca, assembly GCA_000966675.3. NCBI lineage: Eukaryota > Viridiplantae > Streptophyta > Pinopsida > Pinales > Pinaceae > Picea > Picea glauca. Next base: position 945,658 of record JZKD02S1672762.1, read on the forward strand.
CTCCTGTTTAGTCCCGCTAAAGATCAATATATCGTCCAGATATACAACCACGAACTTGCCAATGAAATCTTTTAGAATTTTGTTCATCAGCCTCATAAAAGTGCTTGGGGTATTCGTTAAGCCAAATGGAATAACTAGCCACTCATACAGTCCTTCATTTGTCTTAAAGGTTGTTTTCCATTCATCACCTTCTCTCATCCTGATCTGGTGATATCCACTTTTCAGATCTATCTTAGAAAATAAATTTTCTCCACTTAAGCAATCCATTAAATCATCCATTCTCGGTAAAGGGAATCTGCACCTGATGGTGATCTTGTTGATGGCTCTCGAGTCTATGCACATTCTCCATCCTCCATCTTTTTTTGGGCTTAACACAGTTGGTACTGTGCATGGGCTCAAACCTTCTCTGACCAAACCCTTGTCCAGCAATTCTTGGACTTGGTTCTTCACCTCCTCATTTTCTCGAGGTGTTAATATGTACGTTTCCTTGTTCAGCAGGCTTGATCTTGGTATCAAGTCGATATGATGGCTGATACTCCTAATGGGTGGCAATGATTTTGGCATCTCATCCACCACTATATCAGAAAAATTATCCAGCAGCTCTTGAACTTCTTCAGGAAAATCATCCATTGATGTACTCGTAAGGATGACTCTGGGCTTCCTCACCACAATGAACTACATCTCTTGTTCTTCCTTGACTTATTTCAGGAGTTCCTTCCCACTCATGAGAAGAATGCTTGTGATGAATTCCTCTTTCTCTCTCTTCTCCTCCATTAGCAGCAACATATGCGTCCTACCATTATTCTCCAATGTATATGTATTTTTCCTTCCATCGTGAATGACATTTATGTCAAACTACCATGGTCTCCCCAACAAAATGTGGCATACATCCATGGGAATTACATCACATAGGATTTCATCTTTATATCCTCCTATTTTAATTTCAACCAAGCATTGGTTAGCGATTTTTACCTGGTGTCCTTTTTGTAGCCATGAGACTTTGTATGGCCTTGGATGTGCAGTTTTCTTCGGCTCCAATCTCTCGACCATATATATGGATACTAGGTTGTCAATACTCCCACTATCAATGATCACCTTGCATACTTTATCCTTAGTCTTGCAAGTTGTCCTAAAGAGACTGTTTCTCTGCACTGGATTTTCAATTTCTTCCTTTGGTTTTAAGAGAACTTTTCTCAACATTAGGGATGCTCCATCCTCTGCTCCTTCTGCCTCAACATCTCTTCATTGTGCTTATGAAATGTGAGCTTCTCCTCCTTCCTTCTTCTTCTCGGGACATTCCCAAGGCATGTGTCTTATCTTTCCATAGGCATAACATATTACTCCTACTCTGCCTCTTCCTCTAGAAGAGTTTCTTCCACCACTTTGTCTCCCTCGTGAACTTGCTCCTTGTTCTGAGTGATTGTGTGGTTTCTCAACCTCATCCTTAGACTGATGTGCTATCTCATGGTTAAATCCCTTACTTTTTCTTGGGACCGAGATTTTACCTCTTCCTCGCTGGTTCTATTTTCTAGCTAGCTTCTCCTCTGCCTTCAGCGCAAACTGCTAAGCATAATCCACAGTCCTGACTGACACCATGCTGATCTCATCTTAGATCTCATATCTCAATCCATTTATATATCTCACAAATTTCTCTTCATATCTCTCCCATTGTCCAGTTCTAATGTTCAGCCAGTAGAACTCCTCGGTGTACTCCTTGACTGTCATCCCTTTCTATCTCAGGTTCTGTAGCTTCCTGAACAGATTGATCTAGCAGTCTTTGGGTGTGACCTTAGCCTTAAGTTTGAATATCATCTTGTCCCAACTCTTTATCCTCTGATTTCCTTTACTTCTCCTCTTAGCCTACAGTTCGTCCCACCACAGTGCTACATGCCCTTTTAGTCTGGTGACTGCTTGCTTCGCCTTCTTCTCCTCATTGACATCTTCATAGTTGAAGTGTTTGTCCATGGACCTTATCCAGTCCAACAGTTCTTCAGCATCTATATTTCCCTCATACATGGGGACCTCTATCTTAGCTCTGCCTCCCAATCTGGCAACTGCTCTCAACAAACATTCTTCTGCAACATCCTCTTCTGCAGCTTCTTCAACCTCAACCTCTTCACTTTCCGCATCACTGACATCCCCAACATCAGGTTCTCTTCTCTGTGCTGCTTCCATTGTTTCCAATTGGGCGTGAAGCTCTCGCATCTCCCTTTATACAACACAGTTGGATAAGGGGGGTTCTCTCCTTCTTGGCAACATTATGTTGACTATCTGTCACACATAGAGTACAACTCCAAGTTCTTTGTCTCCTTCTTTTCCTCCTTTGCCTGAAGTCTACATAATAAAAACTAAGGCTCTGATACCACCTGATGCAGACCCCCTATCCCTCCTCAGGGCTACATGACCTCCCAGTCAGGATCTTCTGGTTCAGGAGCCAAAATGGTTCTTCTGGTTTGGAACTGGAACCCTTCGAATGAACACACGGGTCCCTCACTAATGCTTGTTTGGCCTTTTCCAAGCGCCAAGCTTGAGCTCCCATAGCACAAGACTAAGAGTTTTGTCCTTGCACTAAGCCAAAAATGGTGCTTATCGAGGATCGGGACTTCGTAAGTCAAGCGTCCCATGTCTTTATCCTTCGGACCCCCGGTTGCCAAAATGTCGAAATGTCCTAGCACCTGTTCCTTCATTTTTTCATGTTTCACGAAATCAAAATGCAAGGGGCTTCTCTTCTCTTTGGGATTCCTGGTTGTCGAAATGTCCCAACACTTATTCTTTTGGGTTTTCGCGTTTCATGAAACCTGGGTGCAAGGGATATCTCTACTCCTTGGAAATCTCGATTTTTGAAATACCAAAATATCTTGGCATTCTCTTTTTCGTGGCTTTGTGATTCAGGGAATTGCAATGCAAGGGTCCCGCTCCTCTGTCTTTCGAACCCCCGATTTCTGAAATACCAAACCACTGAAATGCCTTGGCGTTCACTCTTTCAGGGTTTCACGATTCGAGGAATCATGATGCAAGGGTCGCGCTCCTCTGTCTTTCGAACCCCCGGTTGCCGAAATACCGAACCACTGAAAAGTATTGGCATTCACTCTTTCGGGGTTTTGCAATTCGGGGAATTGCGATGTAAGGGTCCCGATCCTTTGTCTTTTGAACCCCCGATTGTAGAAATACCAAAATGCTAAAATGATGGAAGATCGAGGTGCTTCATCAATGACTCATAACGCCCTCCCGATCTACGCTCAGATCTCTTCCCCGTCATTGACCTCCTCACAATTTCACTTGATCCAATGGCTTCCGGTATTTCGTGACTCTCCTCAAGAGTTTCCCATCATACATTCAAATCTTCGAGACCTCCTCCCATGGATCTACACAGTGTTAAAGTCTGTTCTCC
>JZKD02S1672762.1:959196-975454 GCA_000966675.3 Picea glauca
GTATCAACACATGGAACCTTCTGGGTGGTGCGACGTACTATCAGCTAGGGGTGCCACGTGGCATTACCTGGGGGTGCCATGTGGCACATTTTTACTCATCCATGTGGTGCCCTGAAAAGCTCGAATTTGAGTGACACATGGCAGCCTCTAGTGCTACCACATGGCATGCTGATGTCATGTTGATGTTTCATGAAACGTGTCACTCTCTGTTGTTGACATGTGGCTTGTATGGATGTTGAACTCAATAGTATGGATGCTGACTCATCCCTATTGATTGGGGTGGGTTAACCAAAACTTTGACCGCGTATATATTTTGATCTGTAACTCCGTTTGACGAGTCGTTTGCATCGTTGGAAATATTGTGACGGAATATTTATGATCATGCCATTTTAATTGATTTTTGGGAACTTTGATTTTTTTCCCTTTTTTGTCTGTTGAAGCCATTCTGAGCACCCTGGATCACTTTTGTGCATTCTAGGAAACTTCTGAAACTTTTATGATGTTCCCTAGATCCATTTGGATCAAAAAGGGTGATACAAAAAAACCAGAAAAATGAGGGATAGGTGTGGCAACATCCCTGTCATAGCCTACTAGAACTCTCGCCATGATCTGAAATGAAGGTTAACGATTACCTAGTTTGGGAGGTTCACGACACTGGGAGAGTCGCTCACGAAGAATTTTAAAGGGTGTGCAATAAGGCATAATACTTATTCCTTAAAAAAATCCCTTAGTCTTTCACAAGGTCGACCAATGGAGTGTTGACTCCAAGTGTCTTACAAACATCCAAACTATTCAAAGGTGAGTTGCACCCTTGGAGCACATAAGTGTGTCTTGAAGGGCATGCCACACAAACAAAATGTGAGTCAAGAAAAATCTAGAAGGCCTACAAAATTAAAATAAAATACTTAGACATTGTTAGAAAGAGCATAAAATTGATTATTAAACTATAAACAAGAAAAATAACAAAGATTCTAAGTCTAAGAGGCTTGACTAAATTAAAACATTAAAAGGGAATGAAGGGAATTAAACTAGTAAGTTAAGTAAAAGAAGAAATAAAAATAAGTTGGGTAAATGCACATGTGTGCATGAAAATAATAAAAGAGATTTTTAAATAAAAAGAAAATAAAAACATGAGAGAATTGGTGGTCCACATAGAGTAGCATATTGAATTAATCAACCATTAATCCTAACTAAAAGATGACTCTTAATCCAAGTCAAACTGAAATTTAGTTAAGGGATACAATAAATGAGGGATTGGGGAACTAAGAGAAAACTAAGGGGAAAAATAGGAACAAATTGAGGAATGTGAGGGGAAATTCCTATTAATCAAAATAAGAAAATAATTTATATGTGCAACTTGGGGAGAGTGTGACATGTGTAGTTGGTGAATAATCCTTGATTAAATTATTAAAAGTTAATTATTTGTTCATGAGAGGACAAGTGTCATTGCTAATTTTCCAATAAATGAAATGGAGAGGAAGAGAGAAGGGACTTCATTTTTGAAGTACTGTTATGCTGTCAAAATTTTTCTTAACTAGTTTACTTGTGGAGATTTGGGTTACAAACTGTGCAATAGGTGGAAGCCTCACCTTGCGAGGGCAAGTTTGTGCTATTAAATTTATGGTTTTTGTGTGTGTCCCCTTTTCGGCTCAGGGGAGAAGGGGGAAAAAGAGTACCCCTAGCATTGACTGGGAGGTACCAATAAAGTCTTGGGATTGGCAACTGAAGCAGTAGACTTTGCACAAGCCTTGAAGTTGAAGAACACTTTTTGGTTACAATATTTCATTATCTAGTTCGTTTTGTTAATTGATAAATGTTATTTGATTGTTTATTTGCATACGAATGGAAGTAAAGTTGAATGGTAACATAAATTTGGTTATCGGTATATATGATCTTCCTTATTAACAGATGATATAAAATTTCTGTTTATTTATAAAGTTGGTATTCCAAATAGTAGTGAATGAAATATATTTTGGTTGAATGTAGCGATAGTTAATTCCCATATAAAATGAACAACAATATTCTTTTAAAGAAAATATCAATGTCTTATTCCAGCACGATTACTTGATAGATAAAATTCTATTTAATTTATATGCATATATATAAATAAAAATATATGGAATGATAAATATATGGAACGAGGACTTCATTTTCGAGACAACCTTTGGCAATTGTCCCATGAACTCACCGTTGGCACCAGGTGGAATGATAAATATTTGCAGTCGCTACTTGAAATTTTATACGCGACTTGATTTAGATACTCTATTCTACTTATATTATGAAGAGGGCGAATAGTATTTACTGATTTTTTAAATTGATTTTTAAGTTTGAGAAACAACAAAATAATATTTTTTCTATCCACTGGGGCTAATTAGTCGCGTGAATTTGTAGTTGGTCAATTAAAAAGTATGAATATATAGATTTTTTTAAATTGATAAAAGAGATTTTTAATTTGGAAAAATAGAATTAATAAAAGATATTGCTAAACCATGAAAAATTTGAAAATAATAAAAAATCAACTAACAAAATACACCAACTAATTCAACATAATATGAAATCAAGTAACAAAATACACCAACTAATACAACAAAAGTAGCTAATAAAAAATGGTTGATTGCAAGGTGGAAGCTATGGATTAATAATCACTAGAGAAACTAACTATAGCTATTGACTATATATCTTTGTTTGTAACCAATCCTTTAAAAGGGAACCCCTACTATTCTAAAGAGGCTTTAAAAAGGGCTCTTAAAAGCTGGTTCTTATAAATGGGTCAATGCTGATTTTTTTTTAAAACATCATCGATCCAGAGAGCTTTTGTCTATTTATAAGTTTTTTCTCTTTTAAATGGTGTTTGTTTATGGTGTAGGATAAGGTGTTTGTTTATGGAGAAAAAATATCTCTTATCCAAGAATATGGTTAGCAATAAATAGGCATATTGTTATAAAAATGTTATGATGTGTAAATTATGATACACTATTATGTTATTTCAAGAGTATAATTCAATTCAGATCTAAAAACACGGACCTAAAAACACACATAAAACTAAAATGTTCAATGAAGAACAAAAATTAGATAGCACAATGTAGAGAAAATCGAATATACACAGAAATGGAGAAAAAAAATTCGAACAGAAAATAACCATGACACTTTCTTGAGTGAGAGGAGACATTTTTCTTATCATTATTAGCTAATTATAATATAAGTTGCAAAAACTAACTAAATATCCACAATAGTGATTGCTAAAAGCACATTAAATGATTGCAGCGGAAAGTGTTGAAGCGAACTACTGTCTATAATAGAAATATATGAAACTAACTACAATACTCATTAAGTAATACCCCCTCATATTGAGTGGCCAAGGAAGTGGGTCACACTTTCGGGTGGCCCAATTCCTTTATGTTTAGATCCAGAAGTGTCCTTTCTTCCACCATCAAATGAGGGAAATTGCGATGCAAATGATGTTGGCGTTTGAATTGGTACTTGTCCAACAAGAGCAATACATGATATCATAACTAAAATAAAAATGGTGTGGGCTTCTTATCATGTCTTTGTTGCACATGGCCTTGGGATTCTAGTAAGGCATATGCTTCCCAAGTATAGTGTTGAGTCAACACATGAACAAAACACTGAGTTGACTGATGTTCTTGATGGTGATGTGTTGATCCAAAAGGAGCAAGGGCCTTTGAATGGAATTCCATCAAATGAACTCAATGTTTAACTACTGCACCAATCCATAACTGAAAGGAATTCTTCTTAATATCAAAGGGTTGATTCCTATCCGACAAATGGAGAACCTATTGAGAGTATAATGGAGGAGGAAGATGGACGAAGTTGTAAATGTGTTGAACTTGCACTTAATATATCTTGCTAGAAAATACTACACACATTTGTAGAGAGAAATTGAGAAAGAAGAAGGAGAGAAAAAAATGGAAGAATTCTCATTAACCATATTCCACACTCAAAGAGTGAATAATTTACAATAGATATAGACTACATGAGTAACTAATGCACCATATCAATGTTCTAGAGAGATTTAGACACTCACTGACATACACTGGAGTGAACTACCACCTAGTCCTAGCTAACTGATCCATGCAATCACTAGTTGACTGAGACACATGTGTGGAAGTGAGAGATAAACATGCAACTCTTGGTGATAAAACTGAGGCTTTCATGCATGAGTGACTTCCACTAGTCTAACCAAGTCATCTTCCCAAGTGGAATCTTCAATAGGCAGTTTCCTCCACTGATCCAGATTATTTTCAACAAGAAATGAGAGAGAAGATATAAGACAAAAATATTCATAGATATTGGAAGAGAGACAACAATATAACATAGATATATCAGAAATATAACAAGATTCAGAGAGATACAGTAATACAGATTTCTATTAATGAAATAAATGTACAGAGACTGTAAAAATACAGAGTGAAAGACTCCCTATAATGGTGGTGGCTTATCTCTGAGAAGAGATGTGATGGTTGCGTTCATTCACAAGAAGATGCTTATTACAATGAGTCTCTAAGGGCCTTTTTAACATAAGGAAAATAAAAAAAACCTAACCCTGGAAGATGAAAAGACAAAAGGTTTCCAGACACCGATTGAAGTAGTTGATATGTCAATTTCTCGGGGTGCTCGACACACTGTTAGAAATATCTATTCGAGGACTACAACTTTTGATGTGAAAAACATCGGAGGAATTACCATGTTGCTCCCCGTTTTCCCAAAATACATTGTTTAGGGCCTCAAAACGGCCCCGAAAGTTTGGGACCCAAAAAAAATGCTAAAAATAGTAAATTACCAAAATTGCCAGAAAACTATTTTGAGCCAGTTGGAAAAGGTGGGTGGCCACTGATATCCACCTAGATCAATCATCCCTCTTTAGCAAGCAATGGTCTCCATTGTGTTGAGTGCCCAGGGGAGAGGGAAGAGAGTTTGTTGAATCTGCATCTTGATGAGTTGCTTGCCTTGTTGGAGAAGTTTTGCTTCTTAGCTTGTTGAAGGTTTTCATGAACATGTGGTTGGAAGGGTTGGAACTTTTTAACCAGTCTGACTACATGAGATGCTTGTGTGTAGAAGGAATATTTACACTTTGTTACAATCTTATCGACCTACTTTTGTTGGATAGGAGGTGCTTGGGAAGAGGCTATAGTGGTTGCAATATCCTTCTGTTCACCTTTTGAACAGATTTTGAAGAAGCCGAATTTTGTAGTATGAGATACTACCTTGCAACACTGTTTAGGTGGAACAATAGTCGGAACTACTTCTGGTATTCTGTAGAGATGACCCCCAAGAGAAATAATGACATTGCGGGATTGAGACACATAAACAACATGGCGTTTCCACATATATGGTTGGCCCAAGATAACATCACAAACATCCAGTGGGGAAACATCACATAATACCTCATCCTTTAAGGGTTGGATGCCATATGACAATTGACACTACTGGATGACATGAATATCTCGTCCCTGGCAAAGCCACCCGATGTTGTATGGTTGTGGGTGTGGCATTGTCGACAATACCAACTGTTTGACGACCTCTGTTGAGATGAGGTTCTTCTGGCTTTTTCTATCAACAATAAAATGCAGTGGGGTCCCCTTCACCCACATATGTGAAGGAAAAAGGCACTCCCCCTGTTCAAGATCTGTTGGTTCTTCTGGTTGAATTGTTGTCGTCGCGACAATTGTAGTGGGTCCTGCGTCGATGATCTATATTTTACCAGTATTTTCATAATCATAATCTGAATCAAGTTTCGAATCCTTGTCTTTGATATTGGCCACCAATGACTATTTTGAGAGACATTCATCAGTGTCGTGCCAGAGGATTTTGTTGAAATCACACCATTCTCCAGTGTCCTTCTTCATCTTTCCATGGACCTTCTTTTCCTATGGATTAGACCAGTTTTCAAGAATTTCTTTATTAGGGTTGTATTTTTCATACTTTGGTTGTTGCGTATTCGTAGACCCGAACTCCCATTTGTTCTGGTGCAAATTTCTGCTTGATTTTAACAATATATAGATAAGTAAAACCGAGTGATGAGATTTCCATAAAATTGATTTTACTTTGTATGTATCTGTATAGAGCCCCACGGTATTTCAGAACCAAATGTCATTCAGAGTATTTAATACCCAGCTTGGTGCGCAAGGCATGGATGGTATTGGTGAACTCTAGAACTGCTTGGCCCCTCTTTTGTCGTAGTGTGGTTCATATCATGTATTGGTCTTCATAGTTTCCAACGAGGTAATATTATTCCTTTACCGCATCCACAAACAAATCCCAAGTGGGCTCGACCCAATATATTCCAGACTCCTCTATGGAAATTTTCTCCCAGTAAGTTTTCCACCAATGTTTGACATGGGGGAGAGCCTTAAGGAATGCAAAGATGATCTTTTCTCTCTCAGAAAAATTGTGAACAAAGAAATAACCTTCTAACATATTCAACTATTTATCTAGGGAATCTGCATTTATTGACCTTCAAATATAGGATTATTAAAATTTCCCTGTACCTTAAAAGGAGAGGTGCCTCCAAAGTGGCCACTTGATGAAGATTCTCTTGATGATATCGACATACGTTGAAGGATGTGGGAAAAATTCTCCATCATTTCATTCCTCTATCGTGTGAGAGATTTCTTAAGCAACATATTGATAGAATCATCTTCTTTGTCATTTTTATTTTCTTCCTCCATTGAGGGTTTATTGGGTATGTGAGAGTGATTATCCTCAAGAGAGACAAGCTCGAGACCCAACTTTCTATACTCATACCTCGTCGGGAACATGAACTGAAAAACAATCAAGAGGAGCTTGCTCTGATAACATTGATCCATATTATTTTCAGCACAAAATGAGAGAGGAGATATAACACAAAAATATTCAGAGATATTGCAAGAGAGACAACAATATAACAGAGATATATCGAAAATATAACAAGAGTCATATATGTACAATAATACATGATTTCTATTAATGAAATAAATGTACAGAGATTGTAAAAATATAGAGTGAAAGACTCGCTAGAATGGTGGCGGCTTATCTATGAGAAAATATGTGACGGTTGTGCTCATTCGCAAGAAGATGATTATTACAATGAGGCTCTAAGGTCCTTTTTAACATAAGGAAAATCCAAAACCCTAACCCCAGAAGATGAAAAGCCAAATATTTGCGGGCCCCGATGGAGGTAGTTGATATGTCAACTTCCCGAGGGAGTAACTTTTTCATATGATCTCTCTTTGGGGCACTCGATACACCGTTAGAGATATCTATTAGAGGAATAGAACTTTTAATGTGAGTAACATCAAAGGAGAAATTATGGTGCTCCCCGTTTTCCCAAAATACGTCGTTTAAGGCCTCAAAACGGCCCTGAAAGTTTGGGACCCGAAAAAACTACTAAAATAGTAAATTACCAAAATTGCCAGAAAATTGTTTTGAGCCAGTTGGATAAGGCAGGTGGCCACTAATATCCACCTGGATCATCCACTTAATGAGATACTATGAAATGGATATATTCCTCAACTGGAGAATTCTCGTGTCAATGATAGCTTCAGACTCCAATATGAGGTTTCCTTCCTCGTCAAGTTATGGAAATATAGTTTGAACCAGGATCTTGTCACCTATAACCTTGATTAAGCATGAAACATGGAAAATTGGGTGTACTTGCAAAGATGCAGGAAACTCAAATTTGTATTCCATAATACCAATATTTTGCAATACCTTATAAGGGCCATAGTACTTTGGTGACAATTTATTACCCTTCTTGGCTTGCTTGAGTGACATCTATTTGTATGGTTGTAGTATTAAAATTACATAACTTCCTACTTCAAAACTTCCTTCACTACGATGTTGATCTACTTTTTGTTTCAAGAGATTCTATTGCATGGTTAGGTTGTCCTTTATGAGTTGCAGAACTTTTTTTTGATGCTCGATGTGCTACTCCACTTCTTGAACCTTATACTTTTCTTTTAGATAAGAAGTGATGGAAGGTGGGTGATATACATAGAGTGCCATAAATGGTGTCATTTTTGTTGTAGTATGAAAGGAAGTGTTATACCAACATTCTCCCAAGGGTAACCATTTGAACCATTGTGTTTTTTTATCAGATACAAAGCAACGAAGGTAGCCTTCCAAACATTTGTTCACTATCTCAGTTTGTACATCAGATTGAGGATGATAAGATGAGTTATAAGCCAATTGAGTACCCAAACAAGAAAATAATTTTGTCCAAAAATGTCCTATGAATATGGGATCTCTGTCACTTACAATAATGTTTGGGATTCCATGTAGCTTTATAACTATCTCCATGACTGTGGTGTAAATTGTACTGTCTTTGAAAGGATGAGAGAGTGCACAAAAGTGTGTGTACTTGGTCAATCTATCAACAATCACTATGATGACACTCTTTCCTTCAGACTTCAGTAATCCTGTGATGAAATCCATGGAAAGCACCTCACAACACTGACTTGGGATGGCTAATGGTTGTAAAAGACATGGGTTATTAATTGTTTCCACCTTATTTTGTTGGCAAACCAAACATTATACCACAAACCTTTGAACATCAGTTTTAATGCCAACCAAAAAAAATTCCTTCTTAACCCTATGGTAGGTTTTCAAAAATCATGAGTGTCCTCCTACCGTAGAGGTGTGCAATTCCAAGAGTACTTTGTGTTTGAGTTGGGAGTTCTTACATAAATATAAGCAATATTTGTACCATAATGAATCATTTTTCAATGTAAATGTTTATAATGAACTGGAATCCTACTACAACCTTTGAATGAGAGTCCACATGTTTTCATCATTCTTCAATTCATCCCTCTCTTCTATTATCCAATTAGGTTGGATGATCGATACAGCACAGAGAAATCCCTGAACATGTTCATTATTTCTTGAGAGTGCATCTTCCACAACATTTTGATTCCCTTTTTTGTAGATGATTTCAAAATCATAACCCAACATCCTAGTCACCCATTTTTGTTGTTCTTCTAAATATAGTCTTTGTTCCAAGAAGTATCTAAAACTATCATGATTTGTTTTGACCTTCAAGTGCCTACCTATTAGGTAAGGGCACCATTTCTTCAATACATGTAGTATTTCCATCATATCATTCTCATAAATGGGTTTGTGTAATTAATTTCCCTTGAGTGGTTGACCTTCAAAAGCAAAGGGCCTTCCTTCTTGCATTAGAACAACACCAATGCCATTTCCCAAGGCATCACATTCTACAATAAGGTTTTCTGTGAAGTTTGGTGTGGTCAAGACATGAGCTTTGCACATTGACTCTTTAAGTTGTTCAAAAGATTGAGTTTCCTATAGAGTCCATGAAAATTCATCGGTCTTATTTAATTTCATTGAAGGTGTTTCTATTCTTCCATAGTTTCAAACAAACTTGTGGTAGTAACCTGGAAAACCCAAAAATCCTCTAATATTCTTCAATGTTTTGGGAATTAGTCAGTCCATCATGGCCTTAATATTCTTCAATGTCTTCATGGGATACAATATGACCCAAATACTCTGCCTCCTTATCCCCAAAGAAATATTTGGATGGTTTGGCATATCATTGTTTCTCTTTTAGTAATTGTATCACCTTGTCAACATGTTGAATATGATCCTCCCAAGACTTGCTATAGACTAGTATATCATCAAAGAATACTAACATAATTTTTTTAAGGAAGGGCTTGAAAATGGAATTCATCAACCCTTGGAATGTGGAAGGTGCATTCGTAAGGCCAAAAGGCATGAACAAAAATTCATAATGGCCTTCATGAGTTCAAAATGTTGTTTTCGGTATATCTACTTCCTTCATTCTAATCTGATGATACCCTGAATGGAGATCCAACCTTGTGAAATAGATTGCTCCATGTAGTTCATCTAAAAATTCATCAATGACGGGAATGGGAAACTTATCTTTAATAGTGAGATTGTTGAGATCTCTATAATCTGGAAACATATGCCATGAGCCCTCTTTCGTGAGTACCATTACCACTAGTGCAAAATAAGAACTTTGGCTAGGTATAATAATGCTGAACTTTAACATTTCTTCAACCATACGCTCAATTTCACTCTTCTGGGCATAAGGGTATCTGTAAGGCCTAATGTTAGGAGGATCTCTACCAGGAATTAGGTGAATATCATGATCATTATTTTTAGTGGGTGGAAGACCTATGGGAATATCTTCAAATACTTTGGAATTCTTATCAGTGATCCCTTGAAGATCTACGGGAATATATGGCTTAGATGTTTGAACATATAGTGTGCATAGTTGTAAAATTACACCATGATGCCTCTTTTTCAATAATTTTTTCATGCGATTAGAGCTTATCACCTTATTGGGTTTCCCTGTGATACCCTTTAACTCAATTTCCTTTCCTTCCAATGAAAATTTCATGAATATTTCTTGAAAATTAAAAGCCATTTCTCTGAATGATTGTAACCATTGGAATCCTAGTATGACATCAACACCACCTGTGGGTATAGAAATCATTGAACTATTCATTACATATTCCCCCATACTAAGATTGATCTTATGTCATTTTCCTGAGAAATTGATACTTCCTCCATTTGCAATCATTACTTGAAACTATGGCATTGTACATATAAATCAATTGATAGATTTGGCTAATTTATAGTGAATAAAATTATGAGTACTACCATAACCAATTAGGACTATTCCCTTTTTTTTTTTATATATCCTTCGATATTGAGGGTTTGAGGAGCACTAATTCTAGCCAATGCATTACATGATATCGTGGGAGTCAACTCTTCAGAAGAAATCTCTTCTACATTTTTCATCTGGAGATGGTTCTTGTTCTTCTTCCTCTTCACAATATATGTAGAATAATTTATTCTCACCATATTGATGTACCTTACTATACTTGTTGTCACAATTAAAACATAAACCTTTTTCTTTTCCTTCCTCTAATTGTTCAGGTGTCAACCTTGTAGGGTGAGGTTTTTTAGATGAACTAACAATATTCTCTTGATAAATGTTAGGAGTGGTCTTTCTAGTTGCCATAGACATATTTTTACTTTACACATTTCTCGCCACTCGGAATGCATTCTCCAATGATTTTTGTTCCCAAAGGTGAACCTCATGTTGAATGTCACCCTTTAAAGTTCCTATTAATACATCAATAAGGTGCTCATCTGGAATATATGTTACCTTTATATTTAATCTTTGGAAGTTCTCAATTTGCTCTGCAACTAAACCCTTTTTCTTGAGAGTTATCAAATTTCTAAAGAAGGTATTGCTCCTTGTATCCTCAGAGTGTGCTATCATTTCTTCTGTGAAAATTGTCCAAGTGACAAGTGATTTGCGAGAACAACGCCATTGATACCACAAAAATTGATTGGTTTCTAAACATAAATAAGCAATTCATACTTTTTGTGTATGTGGCACATCATGTAGATCAAATAAATGGTCCATATGAAGTATCCATGTGATTGTATCCTTTCCATTAAACTTCCTCATATTTATCTTAGGAAAGTGGTTGCTTCAACCCAAAGTTGGATTTTTTCCAGTCTTGATTCATCTTCCTTGTGTCCTCATCATGAATTTCATGCGATACATTTTCACTTTCAAGAGGCCTCTCTATTAGGAAATGTTTCAATACCTCCATGATCTCTCTTTTCAAACCATCCATC
This sequence comes from Picea glauca, assembly GCA_000966675.3. Taxonomy (NCBI): domain Eukaryota; kingdom Viridiplantae; phylum Streptophyta; class Pinopsida; order Pinales; family Pinaceae; genus Picea; species Picea glauca. The sequence goes on from JZKD02S1672762.1 coordinate 970,831, forward strand.
TTAGTTTCCATTATTTCCTCCAACTTACCTTCAGTTGAATCCATCATCCTTTGTAGTTCATCTTTTGTTACTGTCTTCTTTTGTAAATAATTCGTCCATGTGCATTTCTTCACCTTCTTCAAGAGACCAAGTAGGAGTGTCTGGAGGCTTATTTGGTGTATAAGTTCCCTTTTTTGGGGTAATGTTGGTCAAGTATCACTTTTGAACCTTGATTTCAAGGTGCTTCTACTAGAATATATTTTTCTTGCTATATCTCCAAAATTTCGGCCCTTCTAGGTTTGAAAATTTTGTTTTGTAATTCTCTGATATGGATTCTCTGCAATTTCATAGGTTTGATCGAATTTGGATGTTCCAAGTGGAAGTTATGGTAACTTCCCCACATCTTGTTGATTTTCTTCCCTTCCAGGAGAGCGTACTTTTAATGCGTTCGAAGAGAAAAATATATCATATTTGATTTTGAGACTTGCATCAGAAATACTACAGACTGTACAATGTCCAGTTCAACTAGGCTCACTTAATTTTGATACTCACTGAATAATATATCATTGTTTTACCTGGAACACCTGTTTGAGACTAGTTAATATCATTGGCAAGATACCCAATCTTACATAGGATGTATCTACAAAAGTAGGATGACCCAAAATATGAATTTTTTATCACATCTACCTTGATAATTTTTGTGATTAGAATCCAAGTTTCAGGGTTTGAAACATCACAAAAAAAATATTATAGCGAACATTCCGTGATGACTAAATTTAGGATGATTCCAGAACCCTATCTTACACAATATATATATCCAAAAGTATAAGGCCTCAGGCGCTGAAATTTGAACCCGACATACCTTGATTCATATGATATTTACACACCAAGGGGTTCCTTCTGAAACATCATAGAAAAACATTATAGTGAAAATTCCAAGGTGTCTCAGATGTAGTAGTGAAACCCCAAGACCTTCAGCTATGATACCAAATGTTAAGAACCAAATATCAAAATAGCATAAAAAAACCTTATAATAAGTACTCAACACATTGAGAAAGATATAATTTTAGATAATCAACCTCTTCGAGGGGGAAACCTTCTTGTACACCATATAAATTTTCAAATACAAGATGATTCCAATTTAAAAGGTCTCCTTGGTATATATAGGATACTAGGAGGTACAATTACAACTAATGGACCCAAGATGACATAAATAAAATAACATTGCTAATGTAATATTCCCCCATTCAGGGGTAATGTGCACTATTTAGGGTTTAAATCCACCTGAAAGTGACAATGTATCCTTTGAAATTGATGATGAGGACACAAAGAAGAAGAATCGAGACTAGAAAAACTCCAGATTTGGGTTGAAGATCAACCACTTTCCTAAGATCGATATGAGGAATATTGATGGAAAGGATCCAATCACATGGATACTCTAGATGGAGCATTTCTTTGATATACATTAGGTGTTTCACACACAAAAGGTATGAATTGTGACCATATATTTAGAAGCTAATCAATTTGTGTGTTATCGATGGATTTATTCTCACAAATCTCTTTTCACTTGGAAAATTTTCATGGAATAAATGATAACACACTATGAATATAAAAGGATCAATACCTTCTTCAAGAAATTGATAAATCTCAAGCATAAGGGTTCAGTTGCGGAGATCTTACACAGATTGAATATACATGGTAATGGATATTCCAGATCAACACCTGATTGATGTCTTCATAGGAAATTTAAAGGACAAAATTCAACATGAGGTTCACCTTTGGGAACCCAAATCATTGGAGAATGTGTTCAGCGCAGCGAGAAATGTTGAAAGTAAAAATATGGCTATGGATACTCAAAGGACCACCCCTAACATTAATCGAGAGAATAATGATCCTTCTTCTAAACCACCTCAACCTACAAGGTTGACACCTCAACAATTGGAGGAAAGAAAAGAAAACAATTTATTCTTTAATTGCGACAACAAGTATAGTAAGGGACATAAGTGTGGTGAGAAGAAATTATTCTACTTATATTGTGAAGAGGAATAAGAACAAGAACAAGAACAAGAACCATCTCAAGATGAATATGTAGAAGACATTTCTTCTAAAGATTTGATTCCCACCATATCATGTCATGAAGTGGCTAGAATTAGCACTTCTCAAACCCTGAATATTGAAGGATATATCAAAATGATAAATATAATGGTGCTAATTGATTCTAGTAGTACTCATAATTTCATTCACTGTAAATTAGCTAATTCTCTCAATTTATTTATATTTCCAACTCCATAGTTTCAAGTAATGATTGCAAATGGAGGAACTATCAATTGCTCAGGAAAATGAAATAAGATCAATATTAATATGGGGGAATATATAATGAATATTCCAATTATTTCTATACCCATGGGTGGTGTTGATGTCATACAAGGGGTCCAATGGTTACAATCATTGGGAACAATGGATTTTAATTTTCAAGAAATTTTCACAAAATTTTCATTGGAAGGAAAGGAATTTAAGTTAAGGCGTATCACAGGGAAACATAGTAAGGTGGTAATCTCTAATGGCGTGACAAAATTATTGAAAAATGGGCATCAAGTTGCAATTGTACAACTATGCTCACTAGTTGTTCAAACATCTAAGCCATCTATTCCTATAGATATCCAAGGGATCATTTATACAAATTGCATAGTATTTCAAGATATTCCCATAGGTATTCCACCCACTCATGATCATGATCATGATATTCACTTAATTCCTTGGAGTATTCCTCCTAACATCAGGCCTTACAAATACCCTTATGCCCAAAAGAGTGAAATTGAGCATATGGTTAAATAAATGTTAGAGGTTGGAAATATTATACCTATACAAAGTTGTTACTCTGCACTGGTGGTAATGGTACTCAAGAAAGAGGGCTCATGGCATATGTTTCCATATTATAAAGAGATCAGATCACCATTAAAGATAAGTTTCTCATTCCCGTCATTCATGAATTGTTAGATGAACTACATGGAGAAAAATACTACACAAATTTGGATATATGTTAAGAGTATCATCAGGTTATAATGAAGGGAGAATCTATCACAAAAACAACATTCAAAACTCACGAAGGCCATTATGATTTTTTTTTCATGCCTTTTGGCCTTACTAATGCACCTTCCACAGTCTAAGGGTTGATGAATTCCATATTAAGGCCTTTCCTTCAAAAATTTGTGTGAGTATTTTTTTGATGATATACTAATCTATAGAGAGTCATGGGAATATCATGTTCGACATGTTTACAGGGTGCTACAACTACTAAAGGAGAAAACAATTTATGCTAGATCTTGCAAATGTTTGTTTATGGTGAAGGAGATAGAATATTTGGGTCATATTGTATCTCATGAAGGTGTCAAAGTATACCCTAACAAGATTAAATCCATGATGGACTCATCGATTTCCAAAACATTTAAGAATCTTAGAGTATTTTTGGGTTTGATAGGTTACTACCGAAAGTTTTTTCAGAACTAAAAGGGGTACCTCGATATCATGCCATTGACATCCTAAAACATCTCAAGGGATAACATCTGAAATGGCTTCATCTACGAGGAACAAAACTTGAAGATATATTTCCTTGGGGTACAAAATTGCAAGATTTGATTCTTGATGGTGAACAAGCTTCAAACATATAGCTGTTAACATTTTACCTGGTGACTTCACAAAAGGAAAACCCAGAATTTTCCAAAAGACACACCAAAAGTAACTCTGATCCTCAGCAAGTTCTAGTATACTTAGATCTATAAAATATCGACACTTAGAGGAACATCAGAGAGTGTCAAATCTCTTCATCTTCAGGTAAACCTAATTTATAATCATCTCCTTATGTTTTTCATATAAGTACTAAAAATTCTAGTTGATATTCTTATAGATATACATTCTACTTCAAAGCTTCCTTCGGAACCTTTGATAGATATACAAGATTCCTCGATAATAAGCAAGCTCGTCTATGCAACCCTTATTGAATAACCTTTTTAACCCTCTATCCTTTGAATAAATAAGCACATTCTACAATACATTATGGACAACTTAGGTGGATGAAGAGTGGGGGGAAACCAACTTTCCCCACCACCTTTAAATACTTGGCTCACTGCTATATTTTTCCCATTAAACCTGTTTATACATGTTCATGATATCTCAAAAAATTATCTGAATATCTTTCTCATATATGATGGAGAAAAAAATAATTTCGTTGAAGAAAATATAATATCCTTGTAACCATCTTCTTGCAAATGAGCACAACCATCACATATCTTCTCAGATCTAAGCCACAACCATTCCAAAAAGCTTGTTTTCCGTTGCATTTTACAATTTCAACGTATTTCCTTATTGAATAGAAAACCAATTTTATTTGATCTCTATTATTCTGTGTTAAGAATATATTAATAATTTGTATTCATTTCATTTTTCTCATAAAATTTGGATCAATGGTATCAGAGCAGTCTTCTCCTTTTCATCTTAATGCATGTCCTCAACGAGGTCAAAGTATAAAGAATTTGTTAAGTACCTATACCATATCTACAAATATACTTCAATAATACCAAGAATAAACCATAAACCATTCACCATAACATGAACACAAGAAATAGAGAAAACCCTTGAGGTAGGGTAA
>JZKD02S1672762.1:991903-1003304 GCA_000966675.3 Picea glauca
AGGTCAAAACAGATCATGATAGTCTTAAATACTTCTTGGAACAAAGACTATCTTTAGAAGAACAACATAAATGGGTAACCAAGATATTGGGTTATGATTTTGAAATCGTCTATAAGAAAGAGAAGAAAAATGTTGTGGCAGATGCACTATGAAGGAAGGTTGAAGATGTTTAGTCATTTTTCTATGCGATCTCGATCATCCAACCCAAATGGATAATAGAAGCAAAGGATGAATGGAAGAATGATGAAAAAGTGTGGACTCTCATTCAAAGGTTGCAACAGGATTCCAGTACATCAAATACATTTACATGGAAAAATGATTCACTATGGTACAAAGATCGCTTATATTTATGTAAGAAATCCCAACTCAAACAAAAGGTACTATTGGAATTGCACACCTCTCCAGTAGGAGGGCACTTCGGATTTTTAAAAACATACCATAGGGTCAAGAAGGAATTTTTTTGGGATGACCTTAAAACCGATGTTCAAAGGTTTGTAGTAGAATATTTAGTTTTCCAACAAAATAAGGTGGAAACAATTAAGACCCTAGGTCTTTTACAACCATTAGCCATCCCAAGTTAGCACTGGGAGGAGGTTTCCATGGATTTCATCACAGGGTTACTGAAGTCTGAAGAAAAGAGTGACATCATGGTGATTGTTGATAGACTGACCAAGTATGCACACTTTTGTGCACTCTCTCATCCCTTCAAAGCTAGTGCAATTACCGCTGCATTCATGGAGACAGTTCAAAAACTACATGGCAAACCAAAGATTATTATAAGTGACAGAGATCCCATCCTCACTGGACATTTTTGGACATAATTATTTTCTTGTTTCGGTACTCAATTGTCTCATAGCTCATCCTATCATCCTCAATCTAATGGACAAACCGAGATAGTGAACAAATGTTTGGAAGGATACCTTCGTTTCTTTGTCTCTGATAAAGAAACACAATGGTTCAAATGGTTACCCTTGGAAGAATGGTGGTATAACACTTCCTTTCATACTGTAACAAAAATGACACCATCTATGGCACTCTATGGATACCACCCTCCTTCCATCACTTCTTATTTAAAAGAAAAATCTAAGATTCAAGGAGTGGAAGATCACATTGAGAATCAATAAGAAGTTCTCCAAATATTAAAGGACAACCTGACCATGGCACATAATTGCATGAAACAACTAGAAGATCAACATCGTAGTGAAAGAATTTTTGAAGTAGGGGATTGGGTGCTTTTAAGACTACAACCATACAAACGGATGTCCCTCAAGCAAGACAAGAAGGATAATAAATTATCACCAAAGTATTATGGCCCTTATAAGGTGTTGCAAAATATTGATACTATGGCATACAAGTTGGAGTTGCATGCATCTTCACGAGTACACCCAGTTTTCCATGTTTCATGCTTAAAGAAGGTTATAGGGGACAAGATCCCAGTTCAAACTATATTTCCAAAACTTGAAGAGGAAGGAATAATAATATTGGAGCCTGAAGCCATCACTGACACAAGAATTCGCCAGCTGAGGAGTAGATCCATTTTATAGAATCTCATTAAATGGAGGAATCTATCGACTGAAGATTTCACTTGGGAAGATGAGTCTTTTATACAGAAGCATCCAGATTTACTCAAGCATTGCGAGCAACACTTGTCTCAAGGGGGGGGGATGTTAAGCCCTAAATAGTGGCTCATTACCCCTTAATAGGGGCATATTACATTAGTAATGTTATTTTATTTATGTCGACTTTATTCCATTAGTTGTAATTATACCTCCTAGTGTCCTATATATACCAAGGAGACATTTTCACTTTGAATCATCTTGGAATTGAACATTTATGTGGGCATAAAGAGGTTTCCCCCTCAAAGAGGATTATTATATGAATTTCTCTCTTTTTCAAGGCATTGATTACTTATTTTGAGGTTTTTCTATGCTATATTGATATTTGGTCCCTAACACTCTCGGCCAATGCTAGGGGTACTCTTCTTCCCCCTTAGTCCCTCGAGCTGCAAAGATGACACGCACAGAAAGCCAAATCTCAATAGCCCAATATTTCCCTCCTAAGGAGAGGCTTCCACCTCTTGCACAAACTTGAAGCCCATCACACAAGTAAACTTAGTCAGTAAAAATTTCAGCATCATTTCATTCATCCAACAATAGGGTGAATTCTCTCTTCCTCACCATTCTTTTTATAGGAAAATTCACCTTGTCATTTGTCATCTCATGCAAAATTATCTAATTTTTAAATATTAAATTAAATTTTATTCACCAACAACACATGTCAAACTCTCCCCACGTTGCACATGTTAAATCCCTTTTTAATTTAATTAATTAAGCGTTTTCCCTCACACCCACAATTAGCTCCTAGATATCCTCCTAATTGTTTCTTAGCTCCTCAATTCGTCTTTTATTGTGTCCCATAACTAAATTTTAATTTGAGTTTGATTAGGATTCTTCTCTTAGTTAGGATCTAGAGGTTGATTGACTTAGGATACTAACTCTATGTTGACAACCCATTCTCTCATGAATATAATTTATTTTAATTAAAAATTATCTTTATTTTTATTTTTTTCATGCACACATTGTGCACATGCCTATATTTTGATTCTTATTCTCCCTTTTACTAGTGTTTATTTAGACTAAAATTCGCTTAACCCATTTTATAATTTTATTTAGTCAAAACATCTAGGCTTAGACTTTTGGGTTTTTTTTCCGGTTTATAATTTAAATAAAAATTGTATTCTCTTCTCTAAAATAAATATAATATTAATTTTACTTCCTAAGGTATTCTAGATTTTTATTAACTGAAAAAGTATTCATGTGATGTGCCCTTCAAAACGCACCTTTGTGTTCCAAGGGTGCCACTCACCATTTATTAGTTTGGAATTTTTTCTGACATTTGGAGTCAGTACTCCATTTGTCGACCTTTTGTGAGGCTAAGGGATTTCTGAGGAATAAGGAATCCTATTTATTACGTGCCCCTCAAAAATATTTTTGAGAGACTATCTCAATCTGCTTTCACGACATCATGACCCTCTCAGGACAAGGTAGTCATTAACCTTTAGTTTAGGTCATGAAAAGAGTGTCAATAGGGTATGAAAGTGACGTTTCCACACCTCTCCCTCATCCATATGATATATGTGTATGACCCCTTTACTCCATATGTGAGTCTGATTAGAAAGCATCACCATAACTGCATCAACTGACAAAGATAGCATCAGTAAACTCATATATATAAATATATATATATATATATATATATAATCATATAAAACATGTGTAATAAATCAAGTATTCATAACCAAAGTAAATACTCCACTCCCTGACTCAATCCAGAGTCCATGGAAGTCAGTCGATTCCATCACCATCATCATCATGCCATGTTTCTTGCACACTTAGGAAACCTCATCATAATACCTATCAATGATATATATAATTATAATAATATATAAATTCTAATACTAAATCATAACATAAGCATGCAAACCAAACTGATAATCATAATGTAGTATGTTTCAACTGGACCACTTGCTCACAAGTGCCCTCAATGAATAAGTCAATGTATAAAATGTGATCATTGGAACTGGATGTTACATACACCTCCTCTTGTTTTAAACTTTGTCTCGAAGTTTGTACAATCTAACAATAAAAGAAATAAATTTAGATGATACTAATATTTATATCCAACTATCAAAATAAATAAGGAAATTGTTGAGGCATCTCATATGCATCCTCCCAAGTAGAAGAATGTGGACTATAACTATCCCACTGAACCTTGACTTGAATGATGATTTGATGTCATAGCTATCGAGTGTGATGGTCTAGTATGCGGATTGAACTTGTTATGAGATCACACTTGTCTATTACCTGCAATGAACTCAAGTCAATAACATGTGACAGATCTGAAATATAATGATGTAAAACAGAAAAATGAAACACATCGTGCATATGCCTCAAAGAATTAGGTAAGACTAGTCGATAAGCCATTGATACTTTATTTTCCACGACTTCAAAAGGTCCCACAAACCTTGGAGAGAGTTTAGTTCCATTTCCAAATTTAATCGAACTCTTGTGTGGCTTCACCCACAAAAACACTTTATCAACAATCTCATAACTTCCATCTATATGGTGTGCATTGGCATAACTCTCTTTTTGGTGTTATGCTTCTTTAATCCTTTTCCTTATAGGTCACATTTGTTCTTCCATTTATTGGATGACTTCTGGTCCTATCAAGACCTTATCCTCTAGTTTATCCCAACTCAGAGGTGTCTGACATGGTCGTCTGTAAATAAAATCAAAAGGTGCCATCTTTATCGAACTTTGATAACTATTTTTGTATGAAAATTCTACCAATGGTATGAATTCTTCCCATCATTTATGTTGACCCATCACATACATTTGAAGCATATCCTATAAAGTTTGATTTTTTCTTTCAATTTGTCATCTTTTTTAGGGTGATATGATGTACTAAAATTCAATTGTGTTCCCAAGGCCTCTTGGAAGCTATTCCAAAATCGTCCTGTGAATATCAATCCTCGATCAAAAATTATCTTTCTTGGTACACCATGTAATCTCACAATTTCGTTAACAAAAAATTTCGCTATGTCTCACGCCTGATATGTCTTACAAACTAGAATAAAGTGTGCACTCTTCGTCAAAGTGTCAACGAACCAAAAAATAGAATCATGTCTCATTGTCGTTAGTGTAAATACAACAATAAAATCCATCGAAATGACTTCCCATTTTGGTTCAGGAATCACACGTGGCTGTAAAAATCCCGCTGGATGTCTATGTTCATCCTTCACTTATTGAAATTCAAGACATCTTGCCACATAATTAACTATATATATTTTCATTCCCCTCCAAAAGAATAAAGTTTTGAGGTCTTCCTTTATCTTCATGACTCCAGGATCATCCATGTACACTAATCGATAAACTTCGTTCAAAATCAATTTTCTTAATTCATCATTTTGCGGTACATAAGTTCTGCTATTATATCTTAGTATTCCATCTATGTCTAATGTATAACCATGATACCTCAGTACCATCATGGTATCTTGTTCGATATTGTCCATAAATTCCTTGTACCACTCATCGTCAATATGCAATGCTAAAATATTTTCTCAAAAATTCATCTTAAGTGGTATTACTGAGAAAATGTGAGGTCTTCGACTCAACGCATTCACTACTTTGTTAAATATTCCTTTGATATACGGGATCTAAAAATCGTATTCCCTTAAGAGTTTCGACCAACGTCCTTGTCACGCGTTCAAGTCACTCTAAGTAAATATGTGTTGTAATCCACGATGATTCATTTTTAACTCGAATTTTCATCCAATTATGTAATGTCTCGAAACTCTCAAGGCATAAACAATCGCTAACAATTCCAAGTCATGCATAGTATAATTCTCTTCATGATTTTTTAGCTTCCTTGAAATATATGGGATAACGCAAATTTCTTGCATTAATACTCCACCCAATCCTTCCTTGGATGCATCTATGCATACTAGTAATTCCTTGTCCATATCCATAACTTTTAGTATGTGTGTTGTTGTTAATAACTCTTTAAACTTCTAAAATGCTTCTGCGCACTTCTTTGACCATATGAATTTGTTTTTCTTCTTTTACAGTTCCGTAATTGGATTTGCTATCTTTGAAAATAGTTCAATAAAGCATCGATAATAACCTTCTAATCCCATAAAACTATGTACCTCTTGCACGTTCGTCGATGTTGGAAATTCCATAATAGCCTCAACTTTTCCTAGATCCAGAATGATACCTTCTCGAGAGATAATTTATCCCAAATAATGAATCCTTTTCTAATAAAACAAACATTTCGACATCTTTCTGTACAACTTATTTTTTCTTGAACATTGTAGCACTAATGTCAGGTTTTCATCATGCTCCTCTCTCATTCGAGAGTAAATATATACATCGTCAATAAATACTTGTATGAAATTATCCAAGTACTTACGAAATACCCCATTCATTAAATGCATGAATACAATCGGGGCATTCATCAATCCAAATGATAATAAAGTAAATTCATAATGTTTTAATCTTGTCTTAAATGTTGTTTTATGGATGTATTCTTCTTTAATTCATAATTGATGATGTCCCAATCTCAAATAAATCTTTGAAAATGTTGTCACTCCCTTGATTTGATCAAATAAATTATCAATTCTAGGTAATGGGTATTGACTTCTGATCGTGGTTTTGGTCAATTAACGATAGTCAATGCAAAGCCTCCTTGATCCATCCTTCTTTCTTACAAAAATTACTAGTGCACCCCGCGGTGATACACTTGGACTTATAAGTCCAAAATCCAACAACTCCTTCAATTGCATATTTAAATATTACAATTCTGGTGTCGACATTTGATATGGATTTCTACCAACCAGTTATGTTCTAGGTTTTAGATATATAGTAAATTCAAATTCTCTATTTGGTGGTAAACCTGGTATTTCTTCAGGAAAAACATCAGCATACAACGATAGTACTCGAAAAAATTTCAATCCTTCTATGCCATCTTTTTCATTAATCACTAATATAGTGTACAACTTACATCCCTTGAGCATACTTTTCTTTAATTGTAGGGAATAAATAAATCTTAGTGATACTCCTTGGTTTCTTCCTACAATTACTCTACTCTGTCGCAAATAATCAATTAAACTTAATCTCTTCATCTTCCAGTGAAATATCACTTCGTGCAATTATAACCAAGCCATTCCAATTACAATTCCATAAGATCCCAAGATGGCGACATAAAGTCTTACATTTTTCATGAATTCACCCAAATTGATAATACAATATTTAACTTTTCCTCCAATATTTTTCTTGGCACCAGATGCCATTTATACATATATAAACTCATCTTGTTTGAATTCCTTGGTCCCTTAATTATTTTAAGAGAAACACTAGATACAAAACTCTCAGTACCTCATGGATCTATCAAAACACTAAAATGTTGATATTCTATCCAACCTGAAGTCTCAAAAATTTTATAATGATGCTCGACTTAGCGATTATTCACCACTGAATGAATCTTATGGGCCTTGCCAAAATATCCCAATGTTGTATGTCCTATTGATATGGTAGCTCTTTCCTTCTCAATAGGAAAATCTCGTTGATAGTGTGGCTCTCCATAAGGCCAACATATATTCTTAGGGATGTTGCTCCTAGTTCCAAAGAAAGAATCTGTTGGTCTAGGGTTATGAGGCCCTGATCTATTTTGCGGAAATTATATAAATTGTTGTTGCTACTAAGGATGATGTTGCTTCTGTTGCGGTGCTTCTCTATATAGAGTCGTATGATCATTAGTATATCTACGTGGTGTAGAAAATACAGGTCCTCTCGATGTATCACAGTTCCCAGAAGTCTTCTTAACATGTTTTTATTAGTGCGACACTCTATGGGGTGTCTGTTGTGTGTGCTTCAAAGGAGTCCTACCTTGAACCCCATTGTTCATTTCTTTTTCAATGATAAAATATTTTTGTACTGCATCAAGTATGAGGAATACAAATCCTCATCTTAGCACGAATGTTGTAGTTGATACCAAACACAAACTTATTAACCTTTAATTTCTCAGTGTTCCGATGCAGAGCATCTCTGAGAAAATTGTTGAACCTGGTATCATACTCTCGTACTGTACGACTACCTTTTCATAAAGAATTGAATTCATTAAGATGGCGCTCAATGCACTCATCGGATATGTACCTCTTTCATAATTGTTCCTCGAACAATTCCCATGACACATCTTCAATGACCATGTTAAATTGTGTTAATAGTGTCTTCCACCAAAGAGGTGCACTCCCTTTCAGTTGAAATACCTCCATGCAGACCTTGATGCTGGAGGTATCACTACTACATTTTGAAAAATTTGTTACGAACTACTTGCAACGAAACTGTCTTTTCATCGCAAAAATGAAGATAAAGATTTAAATTTATCTTTCTTCTTTTTAATCATTCTTTGCCTAGGCGATGACCTCTATATTTCATCACATAGTTTGTCGCATGGGAAATGAGAAAAATATTACCATTTCCTTTTTCTAATTCGCCCAACTATTTAAAAAATTCAATATTGACCTAGACAATGCTCGTCGCAGAGTTCGCCGCATGTATGATGACACAAATATTATCATTTCACTATTGAAATAGTCACCCAACTATTTGATAAAGTCAATATTGACTAGGTCAACATTCGTTAAAATGGCGATGAAATAAAATATATAAATATTTAGCAAATTATTTATGTTGCGGGAATCATTCTATAACAACGACAATTCAAAGAAGGTATTTTTGTGCGTAAGAATAATGGTGGAAAATATTAGAGGTGGGAGAAAAAGTAAAGAGGGTGAAAAGGGTGACAACAAATGTTATTTCCCTTGCAAAAATGTAGTTTTACATGTCCCATAAGAATTTTAATAGCAACAACTAAAACAATTGTAGGAAATATGTGCACACTAATGGGGGATCAAATGAATATCGTCCCGTGGTAATTAACTATATATTCATTATCTATTTTTATATTGATTTTTGTTTTTAAATATATATATATATATATATTGTTTGAATATTTTTTATACATACTAATTTTGTAGGATTGATTGTAATTATAAAGTTAGAGTTTCCAACTAACTTTCTACACCATGTTGCACCAATTATATATATATATATATATATATATATATTGTTTGAATATTTTTTATACACACTAATTTTGTAGGATTGATTGTAATTATAAATTTAGAGTTTCCAACTAACTTTCTACACAATGTTGCACCAATTATTAGTAGAAATGATGTTGTACAAGTTGAGGAACATGAAGCAAATGAGGATCTCATGGAAGAAGATGATGTGACAAATCAAATGATGCAAGATTTGTTTTTTCAGTCGGATGAGGATGGGGACAATGATGGTATTTATAATCGACCTCTATTAGAAAAGGAAAATAAACGACTTTATAAAGGCTCAAGAGAAAATCTTCTCTCTACTACATTGTTGTTGGTGAACTTAAAGGTTATGAATCATTTTCCAAACACTTGTACGACATAGATACTAAGGTATGTAATATGTTTCATCTCATATACATAAATGTTGACTTTTATATATTTTTTCTAGTGTCAATTAATGTGTAAAATAAGAATGTAATATTTGCAATTAATATTATTTACATTAACTAGTAATTATTTGTTATGTTGTAGATTGTTAGGTGAATTTTGTTTACCATCGTCAAATATTTTACCTCACACATATCAAGATTTTCTTACCATTATGAAAGACACTGGAATGAAGTATCAAACTATAGATGCATGTCCTAATGATCATATTATATATTATGGACAACATGTGTCAAAAACATAATGCTCACAATGTCTTATCAATAGATATCGAACTAATCAAGTAACAAAAAACGTTCCTCAAAAGCATACCACAATTTATGGATTACCATGCATGGAAAATAAGTGGAGATGGTGTTCTTCGAATGCATGCAGATGGTTTATGCATTTATGAAAATTGAGGGAAAATGGGAAGATTTAAAAGATGAACCTCATAATGTTAGGCTTTCATTGGCAGCTGACGATGTTAATCCATTCAAGGAGATTAGGTCTATTTACTCAGTGTGGCCTATTTTTGTTATCAATAATAACATTCCTCCTTGGATGTCAATAAAGAGGGAGCACATAATGTTGACAATGATTGTTCCAGACTTTTTTTTACATTAATTTTTTGAATGTAACATTTTCATTTCTTATGTTTTTTTCATAATATCTTTTATTTATTTATTTATTTACTTATATATACATATCATGGTAGTAATTATGTGTAATTTCGAACAATTAGGTAAGTACCAAGTTAAATATAAGAATGTATATATTGATCCTCTTATCGACGAGCTAATAAAGTTATGGGCCAACATCACTATGTATGACATCTATAAACCAATCAAGGAGAAGATATTTCAATTTTGTGGAATAATTGTATGGAAAATTCTTGATTCTCGAGGACTAACATATTTTTGTGGTATGTAGCATTATATTGAACATTAATACTATATAATATTTTAAATATATCATGCATGTTTTTTAAATAATCGCATCGTATAATTGGCATTGATCCATCTGATGTTGTAGGGATTCAAACAAACGGAAAATTTGCATGTTGAGTTTGTGGTCCTTGTTATCGCTCAGTTTGTAGTCAAGGTCAAGTAGTTGGAAAGTAGGGACCAAACTAGCATAACAAGAGCTTCCCCACCCACTGTCACCTCGATGGGGGGCTCTTTCTATTCAGGGTGGCTAATCCCAAGGGAGACGTCCCTAGTAATCTGGGGTACTGAAAGGAGAAGGATCAAGAGATTAAGGCTCAAAAGGTCAAAGTAGGTTCTCCCCTTCACATTTTACTGCCAAGAAAGATAGTCACAATGAAGGTATTCCACAGAAAAGGCACCTGTTTGCGAGACAAGGCAAATGAAACTAAAGTGTGCAACAATGGTTAGTACTTCATAAATTAATGACTATCTTCAATTAATGAGCATAAGTAATAGTAATTATTGACGAAGTCAATGATTGCAATAAAGGCTATGGCTTGTAATACTACTTCTCAATAACACCAGAAATGATACAACATTCAATGTATAAAATTAATCCTTGAATTATCACAATGCATTAAATATCATTAATATGCTCACATGAAAAGGTTGTTGCGTCACTATACTAAGGGTGACGTCAACTTAGTTCTAGGGTTAGTTAGATAGGCAATGAGGTGGACGTTTTGTAAAATAAGCCAATGAAATTTATCAACACTTCAATGTCTATTGCTAGATGACAAAGCCATAACGTTTTATATCAGACAAGAGTTCAAAAGAGGCATGATGTCATCATAGAATTAGGGTTAGTAAGTCGTTAGGGTTAGTTAGGGTTTCAAATTTAAGAAGTTTGAAAAGGTTGTTTTAACACAAGAGACTCAACGTTGGAATTCTAGACTAGTGCCTTAGGGTAAATGGAGTCAAGGAGTAAGGCTAAAGTCTCGGGAGAATCTAAATTTAAGGACAAGAGGGTTAGGCTTTCTAGTGCTGCAATGGTAGGGCCACAAAGTTAAAACCCTAAGAGGAGGAGGCTCATTCTGGTGTTTCTTAAGCAAGGCCTCATGCTCCTCCCTCTTTCCTTAAAAATCCTTGGCAAAAATGACTAGCTTTAAAACATAAATCTAGGGCTGAAAAGTGTTGCAAAGGAAAGGCCCTTCAAAACCTAAAGGTCAAAACCCTAGGTGTAAAATCAATTAGGCCTAGGATGTCTTCCTTCTTCAATTTATGTTTCAAAACTAACTCAGAAAAAGGGGAACTAGTGTAGCAATGGCTAGGCTATGTTCTCCTTAATCAATGGCTAAACAAGTCTTCTATCATGGGG
>JZKD02S1672762.1:1003750-1055136 GCA_000966675.3 Picea glauca
CCTTCTCAGGGATCCCCTGGGCAAAGCATCTCTAGGTTTTATTTCCTATGGCTTTTATCTTTTACTAGCTTCTTTTAACTCCTGGGCCTTTAGCCCCTTCTTCCCACAAGACAAAGTATAACCCTCAAAGGTCATCCTAATGGCCGGACTAGGAGAATGGGATGGATGTGTGGGAGATAAGATGTAAAATGATAAAATGGTGGGAGCGGACGATGGCTCTGCAAATCCCCCTCGGTGGCTAACCAAAACCCATGAATATAAGCTTGCTAAGTCACCCCATAAATCATCCCAACAATGGTCAAGTGGATTAGTGTAAGATCCAAGCAATCATCAGAAATGAAAGGAACCTAATGCACATATAAGAAGGTTATAACGATCAAACATGACACATACCATGATACCTTGGACCAATTACCTCATGGAGCAAGAGTCCTCTCCGATGCAAGTCCAAGCCAGTGGTGATGGAAGTTGTTGCTACTGACAGGACAAATATGGCTAAGAAGAAGAAAGATGGGCCCTCCAGGGCCATGCTCAGGTCAGTCCTGCTCTCGGTACTCCATGTCTAGGACCTGTGGGCCTTGAGACATGATATCCTAGTTATCCCTAGATATCTGGGATAACAGTCCTAATATGCAGTATCGTCATTCAAAAAATTTAGGAAAGGTGGTGTTTGATGAGTATATGTACCTCCTCCCTAAGAACCATAGGTATCGTACTACTAAAAAACTTATTTTCAATGGGAAAGAAGAGGCTACATTAAAACCATGAAGAGTGAAACCTCACCTATAGAGGTTTGAATATAATAGGAATCGTCAAGGTACAAAAGTTATTTATGTATCATATATGTAATTTTTTGAATTTTTATTTTAATACTTATTGAATTTATTTTACCGTATTTTAATTGTTGTGATTTATTTTATGCTTCCTGATGAAGGTTGCCATCATGAAGGTGTTACTAATGGGATTCCACGAAGAATTAAATGTTATCCCACTCAATTCAAGATGTTTACCTACTATGAGGATATAGAAATATCTCATCAGTTTGATACAATCCATATTGGGAAGAATGTAACATAAACGTTATGGAGAATCATCGATGGTAGGAGGGATAAAGAAAAAATTATCAAAATTTGTACTGAAATTCATGAATCCAATCATGCAATGCGAAGTGTGATTCGATCAAATAGAAATGTAGACAAAAATCATTACTTTCCATGGTTATTAACACAACAAAAAAGAAATGGTGTAAAAGAGGTCATTTGGAGAATCAAATTTCCCACAGGTTTTGCTTCAAACATATATAATATCTTAATGAAGAAAGGTGAATTTGGTGGGGTAAAAACACATGATTGGAAAATCTTCATTAAGGTAATAATTGTGGTATACATATTTATATATTGGCCATACACATCTTTTAAGATTTTATTTTTTTGTCTACTTTGGTCGAAACAAATAACGATTCATTTTTTTTGATACAGTATGTTCTACCGCTATCTCTCCCAAACTACTTTGAAAACAACATCAAACAAGTTCTATATGATCTTGAAAATACATGAGGTAAGTAGATGTGATTATAATATGAAAAATGTTATTTCAATTTATTGTTGTACTTAATGACATGTGTTTTACTTGTAATGTAATATATTATGTTATGTTATAATGTTGAAACATGTTATTTTCGTATGTCATGAATAGGGATAATTTTAAGGATGGAAATTTATATTAAAATGTAGAAACATAGGCTAATCTTCCTAGTCCTTAATATGATAAATGTAAAAATTTTGGCGATAGTTTTGTAAAAATATTCAAATTTATAAGGATTTTATATAGTTTCTATAAAATTTTGACAATTTTAAGGTAAAATAATTTTATTCTATGGAATATGGGTGAATCATTTTTAGAAAAAATGGAAATTGGCGAATCATTTTTTGGGAGAAACCATGGAAAATTAGCCCTTTGGATATATTTAGCCCCTAAAATCATCTATTGTCATGAAATATAGATGGTTATCATTGAAATAAATCGATGTAGATGATATAAAGTATTGGAAGAGAGAAATTCCTCAGCTAATGTTTGAAATGAAAAAGTATCTACCTCCAAAAAATTTTAATGCACAAGAAAACTACCTCATACACCAAGTTGAATAGATTTAAATGTGTGGACCTATACACACAAGGTCAACGTGGATGGTGGAGAGGAACTTGAAATCATTGAAGGATTTGATTAGACAAAGAGCACGTCCTGAGGATTCTATGGTGGAGGGATATATGATATATCAATACATGGTGTATATTAGCCAATATCTTCCTAAATTAGCAGTGTCATCTACTCATGCAATGGATCACATTTGGGATGTGACCTCCATAAAAAAAATTGAATTTTAGGAGCACCTGCTGGGGAATGGTAGAATGAAAAATCTAAGAGGCAATATATTAATAATTGTGGAGATTTATATTAATCGATATAGTTTTTCTTTTTTTTAGGTATTGTTTGTATATGATCATACTCATTAATATATTAATATCTATTATTTCATAAATTATTAATATTTACCATCATTATAAATAATATTTAATATTAGTGAATTATGATTTTTTGATTCACTTGCTTAAGATTTGGATGAACTGCATTTATACATTGCAAAAAATCTTGACTCGATGAATGTATGGATTAAAAGATGTAAACAACATCATGGAGGTAGGTTTACATGGAAACGATTGGTTAGAGAAGCTTGTCGTAACAATGATGCCAATGTTACACAGATGGAAATTGATTTAGCATATGGTTTAAAAGATGGACATGCAAGCAAATTCACCCATTTTATTCGGTTATTTTATATTATATTAATGTGAATGTAGGTATGTATTTTTCAAAGATACTTTCCAAGTTATATAAATATGTTTATTAATTGACAATTTATCTTTTACATGTCTGGCATATTGCAGTTGAAATACCACAAGGCTATGTGGTGAAATGGTCATAAGTTTCGCATCGAACATTTGGATTAAACTAGAAAAACTTATGATAGTGGGATAATTGTAGTATTCCATGTCACTAATGTTTCTTCTAGGAGTGACACACATCCCCAAGAATATGAAAATATATACTATGGGTATTTGAATGATATACTTGAGTGTGAATTTAATTCCTTCAAATTAGTTCTATTCGATGTCAAATGGTATAGGGTATAAATGCGTGAACGTGATGAGGAAAGAATTATTATTCAACATGCCAATAGATTTCTGATGATCAAAACAACTGTGTTTGAAAGAGGACATGATCGATATGTTTTTCCAAGACAATGTGAACATGTATTTTACTCAAAGTTTCTAGGTGAGAAAAATTGATCATTTGTTGTTAGATATGATCCAAGAGGAAGGCCAGTTAATTATGCTCATGTAGATGAAGAAGATGATATTGAACAAGAATATGATGCACCAAATTAGAAAAAGATGAGATATTATGGGTTGACAGATGAAGAAGATGGAGAATATGAATCAGGTGTAGGAGACACCAATGTAGTTCTTGATGATGATGTTGATGAAAATATGCTTGAAAATTACATTGATGATGATGACGATGGTGATATCGTCAATCCTTTCCACATAATTTATGAATCGGATGATGATATAGATGTCGATTTCAATGAAGAAGAACATTCAAAAGAAGAATGATACAGATGCTGAGTTGGATCAGGTACATAACTATATATTTTGATTTGTATGAATTATTCTCTTAAATTAATTTACTTATGTCATGGGTTAATTACATGTTTTTAAGTTTTATGTGACGTTTTTATATCTTGTATTCTTACATGTTATTTAATTATTATGTGAAACCTGAAAATAGTCATCATACTAGAGTACGTGGTAAACTAAAAATATCATTTACAAACACATACTTTCATTTACCTTCATTAATTTTTGTTTTGGTAGTTTTTATGCATGAACCTTACTATGTTTCTTTCAATTATTTTCTATTTTATAGATTGGGTATTGGGGAATTGAGAGTGATGTGAGGGGGAGTGTAGGGGCCATATGAGCTTCCACTTTCACATTGTTGGCCTTCTTCAGTAGAGGATAAATTATTCTTTAAACCAAGAGAAGCTCATTCATTTGTATACCATGATGATAGTATATGTCATCATTGTTGTCATAATATTTCATCGACAAATCTTCAATGAACATGTTTTTCATTTCTATAACATCTTCATTGAAACTGTTTGAAAACATGGGTCTTTGGCCCATGCATTTTGTGGCTAGAAGAAGGTGTTAGATGGCATTTTGTATTCAAATAATGATTACATACTAAAATATATCTAAAATATTGTACCAAAAATGTACTTATATGAGAGAAAAAAATGTAACATCCTTCTCTTGCACACACTTGATTAGAATTATTCTTTTAGGAAAATTGTGTGCAAGTGATCAGGTTCATTATATGATTGATTTTTTCTCTTATGGATTTTGATGATGTTGTGTATATGGTGATATGCATTTGATTATATTTTTATCAAAAGGTGTTATTGACTGGTTTCTCCTAAGTGTACAGGACTTGGGACTCATTGAGGATGCCAATGGCATCAATGGACCTCCTTTGACTCCAGATAGAGTCAGGGAGTGGACTCTTTATGGTTTGTGAATTTTTGTTATTGCATATGTGACATATGACTTGTATATTATGATGTTGATTTTGGATCGTTGTCATGTTTCATTGATGGATGCAGGCTGAATATATCTTTCTAATCAGACTCATATTTGGAGTAAAGGGGTCATGCACGACAACTAGAGATATTGAGAAAGAGGTGTGGCAATAGCCCTTCCACGACCTATGTTGGCATAGGGGTATACCCAGGGTTCAACGCTTAAAAATGCACCCTGGGATTAACATGCATTATTTCATTAACATCTCATAACATACCCAAAATATATGTCATTTCAATAACAATAAGATTATCACTTCAACCACTTAGCACATAGCATCAATCCAGATCTAGCATCCATTCATCCTCAATACAAGTAAAGCACTAAGAAACAACAAATCTATCTATCATACATAACAATCAGGGAATTGAGCATATTCATAACATAAACAACATAGCACAAAGAAAACCAAAGACATAAGATATACCTGGTTCACCCCAGTGTGTGGCTACGTCCACCAACTGATACATCTTCTTTATTATTCTTCAATATCTTACATTTGGTTGCTCCTGTGCACTAAGCCACAGAGTCAAGATTCGCACTAGAAAGGATATCTGCACATTGAGCACAAGATCCTCCTTCCCAAAATTAGGTCACGACATAGAGCCAACTTCTCTATCGAGCACAAAGCCTTATATACACATTATGTTGCACAAAGAAACTCAGAACTTCTTGCACTTAGCTACCAAGAATTCGCTACTTCTACCATACATTCTTACTTATATATACTTTGACAATTCCTTACAAAACAGCCTAAACATGGGAGAACCCATGGGACGAAATCCAATAAAACATTACAAAAGCCATAAGGAACCCTTTGTTGGGTCCACAAATCCCGTAAAGTAAGTGATATCCATGATCTTAGCTCTGCCTAGGTGCTCCTTCCTCAACCATCCTGTCGAAGTCCGAATTGGTCCAAACTTGACCAAGGTTTCCTCAAAACTTGGTTGAGGGCCAACAGGCCCCCAACACTCACTTGTGACTCATCTTGAGTCACTCAGGTATGGTCAATGATTCTTCAAAGGCCTCAATATTAACTCGAGCATCCTCGACTTGCTTCTTCGCCTGAGCCTCCTTCTCAAAAAACTCCTAGATCATTTGTTATGTAACATGCCCTTAGAAGCAATGTTCCACTGTAGAAACCACTTGGTCCAGTTGTGATCCCTGTCCCTCAATTTCTTTGAACTCCTTGTAGGCTTCATCCTGCACAATTTGTATCTTCTACACGACTTCCATTACCTGGCCCTGGAGGGCAGTGATCTATTGTTGCACTGTGCGTTGTTCCTGAGACCTCTTCATTCTTTCAACTGTGGTGAGTAGCTTCATCTACGCCTGTACTGACAATGCATGTTGTTGCGCCTCCTATAACTACGCTTCCAGTTTCCTTATATCTGGATCTTCTACGAGGAACTCATATGTTTGTGTGCTTCTATTGCTCAAATGTTTTCATTCTAAGGCAAGGGATATGATTCTTACAACTACTTTCTTAGCAGCTTCCTCGCTCTAGTCATGCACCTCCTACGGAGTGCTCGGCACTGCTTTGACGTCCAACTCTGCTATCCTGGCTTGAAGCGATTGGATGGTCTCAACAAGCTTCACTAATTGATCCTCGATCGAATATTGTTCCTCTTGCACCAAGCCTGGCACAAAATGGCATCCTTTAATTACTACCTCTTTGACTGTGGCCCACTATACAAGCAACTACTCATTTTCTCATTGTAGCTGGTTTTTTCCTCCTGGACCATCGCCTGAAATTCTTCTCTCTAACTTTCATAGGTGGTCAGACTATAACACGCTACTCGTAATTGTTCTAAGGCTTCATATTTATCTGGTTTCAAGGATTCTATAGCCTTCTCCTTCTCTTCCTGGATTTTTTGAAGTCGATCTTCTGTCGCATCTGCAAGTATTCTCAATTGGGTTGGTTCATACCCCAATTTTTCAATCTATGATGTGGAAGTCACAGTAGGTATTACACAGACCAAACAAGTAGCTTGATGTACTTTTTTTAATTCCTTCTCAACCCTTTCATATATCCCTTCCTGCCTCGTAGCATATCTCTACAAGATGTCCTCAGAAGCATCCTCCATAGCTCAGCGGACCAAACTGATATCATCATCTATGAGCATTGCTTCTAACTGGGGCTTATTAGCATGCATCTTCTTCCTTGCTAAAGGTTTATTTGGAGAAACCTTCCTCTTATACAGTGTTATTTTTTCAGTAGGGGGATATTCTAGTGGTGTAGCTTCACCTCCTCCTTTCTCATCACCTCCTCCTTTTCCATCTTCTTCATCTCCTCCTCCTCCTAGTGAGTCAGGTCCATTTTATTCAAAAGCATTCTCCTCGTCATTGGTATTTATATGATGTACTTCTTCCTTCTTCTTCTTCTTCTTCATCCCACTGAACTGTCTAACATGATCGAACCTGGTGACCATGGGTCTTCCTATCGTTTTAGTGTTGGTGAATTGTGCATCAGTGATGGGTACAAGGAATTCCTCCGACCACTCCTTTGTGATCTGCTCCATGTCTTCATCTGTTAGCTTGTAGTACGACTGCAACTCTTCCTTGATCTCATCTTTTCACATAGTGATATAGATGAAATGTAGATCTACACAAAAAATTTCTATTTGTTTGTAATGGTGCAGGGTGCATGGTGTCATGTGTAGAAATGCTTCAATGGAAACCTTCAATTGATGATAATCTGCATGAAACACAAAGTTGGACTGCCACTTCTTGGTCATGTCATTAGTATACCATAAGGTAGAAAACCTAGCGGCCAATGGATCCGATGGTTCGATTTCTAGAAAGTTGGCTCCTTCAGGCATTTTCCAGGCAACAAATGCGATCAAAACAATTAGCTAGATGTAGTGGGATTTGTATCCCAAATCCAGGGCTTCGTGACAATTCTTCTCCAGTTCATTGATGAGGTAACTCGCCCAGTTCATTTGTATGCCCTCCACACATTTTCTTGTGAGGTCCACCACAAACGCGGTGACTTGTGTGGGGCAATTCTTCCTTATGATATTTCCAACTATGAGTTGGCAAGCAAGATGCACGACATCATCCTATATAGAGGCTACCTTGTAGCCTCACTTTCATTTTTGAACTTCATCGTAAGCTTCCTTGATGCATTGTGCCAAGGAGCAGTCTGAGGCATTCCCTCGATAAAAATGTTGAGGGTCAGGTCCCTTCATGCTTAATCCTATAATTAGGTGGATCAACGTCAGATGCACACTAATCCTCTAGTCGAGCCCCAAGTATCTTCCATCATAGCACGATAAGAGGAGTTTAACGCAAGAGTTAACCTCCTGATGGCAACCAAAATGGGGAATATTCATCACATTTAGTACAGTGGATTGCGCCAATCCCTTAATCCATGGCTAGGATATGAGGTGAGGCATCTTCCCAGTTGACTTCATCAAGTATTAGTGGGGTGCTAGCATAACATAGTTATTTATGTCTCCTATATTAAAGTCATTTTGCTTCAGTAGCGGGATCTGTCCTAACTGACTCTCAACTACGCGTCTTCCTTTCAGAATATATACGCTGAAAAAGGTGTACTCATAATATCATGGGATGTTTCCAAGGTTAACTACGCCAAACAAAGGTTGGATATACTCTGGTAGAATGGATGGGATCTTCTTCACATTATCTAGATCACCACGATGTTTACTCCACTGCTTAGTCGATGGGTTAGCACGAACAGAATGACATCCCGTCAAAGGGGAAGCCTAAAGTCCCCTAGTCAATGATGCTTGGACACCTTTAGATAACTATATGTCAGACATTATCATCTTAAGCACCTCCTCAAAATAATTCTCTAATTCACTAGGTTTGACTGACATTCTCACTTTTAAATAGACAGGTTGGGGTAGACAAACAGGTAATCAGGGTAGACAAACAGACAGTAAGGTCCAGTTTTTGATAACACAGATCGACACACAATCAATTCTCTTCTTGGCTTAGTTTATCATGGGTAGACAAAAGTGGTCCTAATGAAGCGACCAATGGGTTAAATAAGAAGGGAACTATAACAGATTCTTCCAACGACCAGGAATGCTTCCATCAATGTGAATCTTCCCATTATGGCAGTGTCTCAACGTCCAAAAGCGGTCCATCAGACCATAAATGTGTTTTCTAACCATTCTAGAGCGTCATTATAATGGTCAGGGAACCTCCAATAGTTATATATCTTTTCCAGGGTGAATTCCCATTCTGCACGGTCATGTTGTCCCATCAAGGTTCAAATCTTGTGAGGTTCTAGTCTGTGAAGTCTTCCCTCTGGTCTTTGTAGCTTCCTGTAGATTTTTCAACTTCGATTTCTTTTTATTGAGATTCCTTGCCTTCTTTCCTGTGATTTGAGTCCCTCTAAATGTTTATGGAATCCTCTTTCCATGCTTATTCTTATCTTCTCCTAGCACAATGGCTTCATACTGTTGATGTTCCCTCAAACAGTCTGAAGTTAATATTTATTCTCTTAATACTTACTGGGTGGGTATTATTCTCTCTTGCATACATAGGTCCTTCAAATCTTCTTTCATTCTTTCATCCTTGACAGCTAATTCTCTTGCCTTCTATCTCTCTTGTTCTTCTATGAGTCGATATATTTTTCTAGCTATGAAATCCCTTAGTTCTTGCTTTTTATTTTCTGTAACTTCTTCCTCTACTTTCCTTCTAATTTGATCCTTCTCAATCCAAAGATTGCCTAATAAAAGTAGGAAAGGGGCATTGTCCCCAATCAACTTAATGACTTCAAATTCTTCTCCAGTTGATGTTCAATGAACAACAATAGGTACATTAATAATTTTTCCACATAAGGTTATCACATTTCATCTAAACAAGCCTATCCTTCCCAATGAAGGTACCACAGTAGGATTTCCTAAAATTTCTCAGGTTCCTTTTGTCATAATATTCACTTGTGTTTCCTCATCCAAGACACAGTCTATGTCGAAGTCTTCTATTCTTTTACTTATGCGTTGTTTTAATTTCATGATCTATGTTAAACTGAAATCTTTGTAAACATCCATCATTTCTTTCAATTGTAATAATAGAGTCTAATATTTCTCTAATTCTTTATCGTTATGATTCTCTAACATGCCCTTAGTATTTTGACTTCCTTCATAGTTTCCTTGCTTCATGTTCATTTATTCAACTTTATCAATCATCGGTGGATAATCCTCAACCTCATGACCAACAATCTTACAACAAAGAAAAATAGGACTTGTACCAAGTTATTCGTTAGCAATATGTCCCGATGTTCTGCAGCTATAGCACAATGTCAATCCTTTTTTTCTCTTATATGTTCCCCAACCTCTTATGTACTGTGCACTAGGATCATAGTGCTGGACCTGCAATTTGCAAAACAAAATTCTAGGTTCATGCATCACTTATTAGTCGAAAAATTCTTTCCATGCATAGGAATGACATATCTTTCTTCATTTGTATTAAATTTACTTAGATCAACCTTTTCTTCCAACTGCACCCTAGCCTTCATACTAGGACATAATCTATTAAACATACTTAAATTCATGCTTTCGAAACAAATATTTTGACTTATCTTACTCTTATCAAAGAAAAAAACTTTACCTCTTTTCGGATCTTACCTCTTTTCTTTAGATCAGATTTCTCTCTTAGCACAAAGCTTCGCAAGTCAAGTAGAGTACTGTGCACTACAACAACATATATACACACAGAGCTTCTCTTTTCTTTACTTTAGTTCCCAACAATCATAGTTTCAGGCCCCAGAAACAGAACCATTTGTTGGCACAGGGGCAAGCCCAGGGTTCAACACATAACAATGAACCAACAAAACCCCGACTATCGACCCTTTCGAAAACATGTGTGAAGCAGGAGAGGTATCACCCGAGGTAGGAACAAGGGTGTTATAGGACGCAGGTGTCTGTAACCAAGATGGGACACATGTCTTTGATAACAACACTTCTTAGAGTATTTTATTAACACTAGGATTAACATGCGTTAGTTCATTAGCATCGCAGAACATACCCCAAATATAGGTCGGCGTAGTAACAATAAGATTATAACTTCAACCACTTAGCACATAGCACTGAGTCATATCTATCATCCATTAATCCTTAATACAAGTAAAGCACTAAGCAACAACAAATCTATCTATCATACATAACAATCAAGGCACTGAGCAAATTCATAACATAAACAACAAAGCACAAAGAAAACCAAAGACACAAGATATACATGGTTCACCCTAGTGTGGGGATACGTTCACCAATTGCTTCGTCTTCGTTATTATTCTTCAATCTCTTACACTCAGTTTCTCCTGTGAACTAAGCCACAGATTCAAGCTTCACACTAGACAGGAGATCTGCACACTAAGCACCAGATCCTCCTTCCCAAAATTAGGTCAAGGCACAAATCCAACTTCTCTATCGATCACATAGCCTTACATACACATTTTGTTTCACAAAGACACTCAAAACTACTTGCACTTATCTACCAAGACTTTGCTACTTCTACCATATATTATTACTTATTTATACTTTTAAGATTCCTTACAAAAAGGCCTAAACATGGGAGAACCCATGGGCCGACATCCCATAACCCACTACAAAAACCCTAAGGAACATTTTTATTGGGTCCACAAATCCCGTAAAATAAGTGATATCCACGATATCAGCTCCTCCTGGGCACTCCTTCCTTGACCAGCCTGTCGAAGTCCAAAATTGATCCAAACCTAACCAAGGTTTCCTCAAAACTTGGTCGAGGGCCAACAACCTACTAGAACTCCTGTCGTGGCTCTAACTATATGTTAACATTTACCTGGTTCAAGATATCCACGATGTCATGAAGGAAGACTGTGACAACCACTCACAATTATTCTAAGGGCAACGTAATAAGGCGGGGTCTTTATTCCTTAGAGGCCCTTAGTCTCCCACAAGGTCACCTGACAAACTATTGACTCTAGGGGTTTAATGTATACCAAAATCAATCAAAATGAGAGTGGCACCCTTGGATCACATAGTGCATCTTGAAGGGCACGTTGCATAAATAAAACATGAATACAGGCAAGTGGCACCCTTGAGCACGTAGTGCGTCTTGAAGGGCACATCGTGATTTCAACTCTGGTAAGTTAATGAACCTAGTACCTAGAAAACTATGTTTTCTTAGGACTTGGTCATCCTTAAAATGAATGATTTCATGAGTAAAGATTAATAATTATAAATTTCCTTAAAAGCATTTGTCGATCCTTGTGAATTTGAAGCATAGGTCCAAGTAGGACTTGTAAACAAAAAAAAAACTAAATGGACAAAGGGACGGATGAAGAAAATTCAAACATAAATAATTAAATTAAAATTTTAATGGGGGATTAAAATATTTAAAAGATTAATTGTTGTCTACGCACAAAATAGCTAATTCAGAACTTAGACAAAAAAGGGGAAACTTAAAGAAAAAGGGGGATGTGGAGCATAGTAGGGAATCTAGTCTAGAGAACTTTCTAATTTCGAACCCAACTAGGCTTTAAGAAAGACGTCAGTCATTAAAAGGAATGTAAGGTAATAAAGGGGCACCGAGAAGAGTTTTTAGGAACGCTTTTAGGTGGTTGAGGGAAATTGGTCATTTAAATTAAATAATTAAATGAATTTCTGGTGCAACTAAGGGATCGGGTGACATGTGTACGAGGGAAGTTTTTCCTAATTAATTTTTAATAAAAAGACTTTAATGTGGGTTTTGGTAACAAGTCACTAAGAAAACTCTATAAAAGGAATGGCGGAGGAGGATAATGGATCATGACTAGTAGGCGTAAGGTTATGCTGCCAATATATTTCTTGACTGATTTTTCTTGTGGGAGTTGGGATTCCCAGCTCAATTAGGGAGTGCTAGCTCGACCTTGCAAGGCAAGATGAGAGCTATCTTTCTCTGGTTTGTGTGCGTGGTCCCTTTGTGGCTCAGGGGGCTCGGGGGGAAGAAGTGTACCCCTAGCATTGGCTGGGAGGTACCGGTGTGGGCTTCACGGTTAGCAAGCACGATATAAGAGGGAGTGCAAGCGCGGAATATTGACGTCGGAATCTTCGCCTCGATTACGGTAATCCTAAACAATGTTGATTTCATTCAGTTTTGAATTAAATGTGTTGGATTCTATTACATATGTATTCTAGAATTTTATTCAGGGATTTAAAATTTTGCGGAGACTTAATTTAATCATGTAGATGTGGTGAATTTGTCTTGTATTCACTCTCCACGATGAATTCTCCCAACCTTCTATTTTCTTCATGGTTTATTGTTATTTTTCTCTCCTTGGCAAACCCCCGTGTTGAACTTTAAATGGATGGGTCATTTCCTAAGATATTTTGTCTTCTCCCTCACAACCCAAGCTCTAAATTTTATCAGTTTGTCTAGTTTGTTTTTCGTCCTTGCACCATGACTGGTCTTCTTTTATCTCCATGCATCTTCTTCATTGATTCGATAAATTACCTCTTATTACCCAACGATTTATTTATTTATTTATTATTTTTCTCTCAATGTTTTTGAAGAGGGAAACCCCCTCTTATTTTATTTATTTCCCAGGAATACATTAATGAAGTTGTGCCTTAGGATGGATGTTTCTCATCTTGTAAATCTAAATCTTATCTCTGCATCGTTGGTCTTTTTTTTTACACACCCCTTACCCCGTCCCTCATCGTTGGGCCTGGAGGAGCTTGTGTTCTATCTCTAGCATTCTCACTCAGCATGAAATTCATATTTTCCTAGCATGCGAGCATAGAGATCTCAAATTTTACTTAAAATCGTTCATACATAGCCAATGATGTTCACATCACGATTTTACCACAACTTCTAGAAATTTCTCCTTTGCGATTAACCTCTGCATTGATTGTTCACACCTCAACGCTTCACCTTTTATTACCTTAGAAAAATGCGGCCTCAAACTTTGGGTGGAACATGCACGCTCCTTCTCCGAATTTGGGCATTTATCAATGATTTAGGTAATTCATTTAACTTTGCAACTTGTATCTTTACCAATGATTTGGGGAATTCCTTTAACTCTGCAACTCGTATCTTTACCAGAGATTTGGGGAATTCCTTTAACTATGCGACTCATATCTTTATCAGTGATTTTTGGTAGTTGCTTTAACTCTACAACTCGTATCATTACCAACGATTTTGGGTACTTCCTATAACTCTATAACTCATTTCCTTTACCAACGATTTTGGTTTTTTTAACTCTGCGTGTGGGGAGGAAACTAGCAGCGGTCCACCCCCTTGTCTCTGCATTCTTAGATCCTTTAATCCGAGGAATTCTTTCCTTGTTCCCAACAATTTTTTTTAAAAGTGTACCCAACGAATTTTACTCTTTTGCCTCATCGAATTTGGTGGGCGTTCCAGGCGAGTGCCTCAACAAATTTTGTGGGCATTGCAGGCATGTGCTTTAGCGAGTTGGTGGTCCTTAAGTAGTTGTTGTTCCCCTTTCCACCATTCAGACTTGGCCTCTATCATTTTTATCTGTGTAATTAACCTTACACCACAGTTAACCCTCGACAATGTTATCTTTGTGCCAGATGGAATTTAGGCCCATTTCTCTCATTGCTGCTCCCTAGATTTTATGATGAGGATATGTTAGGAGTTAAATTTTTCTTTACTATCCTTCTAAATTTCGGAAAAAACTTTTACTCGTGTAGGGATGTGTTTGATTGTTAAGTTGGGATTTGTGTCTCTAGTTGACCCTTCAAACAATTACCTTCTAGTCATATTCGTAAGGAACTTTGCTGAAAATTATTTTATTCCTTGTCGATAAATGTTCCAAGGGTTGTCAGAAGGGATTAATTTAGTGTGTTTAGGTTAAATGTCAGTGGCTTACCACATATTTTTTATACATTAGTGCATGTGATTTAGTATTTAAAAGAAACCCTGAATGACTTACTTAAAGATCCTTGCACAACTAAGTTTGGTTAGGGTATAAGCTATGAATTATGGATCTAGGTATAGACCTTGTGCACACAATAATTTGTAATGGAAGGATGGTTATAAACATTACACTTCTCACGCGAAATAATGCTTATTGTAATATAAGATGGGTTAATTATAGTTTTCTAGTGCGCCTTCATTATGGTTGTTGCCTGATTGGATTGGTTTGATCTTAATGATGTCCTTAAATATTATTGAAGTATGACTGATTTGTTGATTGGTTTTCCTTGTGCCTGGTAGACCATTTGGAAGTTACCTTCGCTACTTGAATTTGACTCTGACCACTATCCTTGCATTGATGATGGAAGATGTATTAATTGTTAATAATTGTGGATGTATTATTTGTTAATAATTGTTAATAATTGTGGATATATTATTTGTTGATATTGGCAGATGTATTAATCATTATTAATTGCATATGTATAATCGTTGTTACTTGTGGATGTATGAATCGATGTTAATTACAGATGTATTATTTGTTGATAATGGTGGATGTATTAATCATTGTTAATTGCAGACGTATTAACTGTTGAGAGTTGTGGATGTATTAATCGTCGTTATTTGTGGATGTATTAATCATGGAAACTTGCAGATGTATTGTTTTTTCTAGAAATTAGTGAGAATGATTGTGCGTAGAAATGTAGCGTATGTGTAATCGATAGAATTTGTGAACTTTTTGCGCCATGATTAAAAGTTTAGGGTGCTCTAGCGAAACTTTATTAATGCCTAAATGATTAAAGTATTAGATAGAATGTGTGCACTAGTTAATGATTCACATGTGCAATTAATTGGTTAGATGGCTCATGCACCATGAAATAAATGAGGATGAATGGTTGATTTAATAATCATTCTACCTTGTGCCTCTAGCTATGTTAATTTATGTTAATTTATGTATGCTTGTGAATTTTGTATGCTCCTGGGAACTAGTATCACCTATGGTTGTATGATTAATTATGTATTGCCTAATCATTTATATTCTTATCAGAGTAAATGGTTGTAATTTCCTTCAAGCTTCACGAGGCACTATGTTTTCGTGTCATGTAAAAATTCATTCACTATGACATCGTCGAGTTGTGTTGTTATGACTTCAACATTGATGTTATTGTCCCAATGATTTAAAAGAAAGTTTACCTGTTGTAAATCATTTTTGGTGTCATAACGGTCGGGCTATTGCATATGGTATCCAAGTGGGTTAAACCCTACGACAATGGATATCCATGCCTTCCACTGAATTATGCCCTTGATTAATACTCAGTACTAATTGAATTATCAACCTATCCTTGTGGTAATCATGGATAGAGGATGCCATAGAGATTCACAACGTGGTGTTGGGGAAGGAGGTGCGACACCTCCAGAAGTGCCTGTGCCCTAGGATTCTAAACCCCAAGGGGAAGAACAACTCCTTGGGTAGGATTCTATTGTTATAAGGGATGTGGATGGAATGAGAAGCTCCTTCCAGGGGATGTCAAAGGCCTTGACTAACCGTCTGTACTAAGATAAGTCTCGGGTGCATGTACCCCTAAGGGTCCACAACGCGCCCCAACCAATGTTGGTTTCATTCATAGAAAACTCTATAATATTAAACTCTCGAGTTCATGAGTTCCATAGACAGCTCAGTTGTGGAGGCATGGCTAGAGATCAAGGCGATGTTCTTTGCACTTCACAGTTACGACCTCTAGCATGAACTTGGTCTCCATAGGGGGTATTTAGCTAAAGAGGAGTTCTCTTCCATGGGGAAGACGCTCCTACCTCAAATAAACATGGCCTTCAAAGCTGTGTTAGGGGAACAGTTCGAGGAATGGTTCCAGGAGAAGTAATTGTCAGAGGAATTTTTTGAGCTCCAACTCGATGAGTTCAATGCCTTACCGCAAGGTGGTCGTATGGTGTCAGATTATGAGACCAGATTTAGGGAGCTACTTTGGTATGCCCCGCATCTGAACACGAAGAACCTGGAGATCAACAAGTTTGTGATCAACCTTAACTTCATATTTTGTGCAAAGGTAAGGACATAAATGCCTCTGACGTTGCACGATGCAGTCCAGTAGGCCTCATAACTAAGAATGATTCACTGTGGGAGTTAGGGCATTACTCCTACATGAATTTCTAGACAGACAACATCCACTTTGCAGCAGTGTCACCTACAGTAGCAACAATTTAGGTCAATTCGACAGAATGGAATAGAAGCTCAGGCTGCTAGGTTAATAGCCTCTACTTCTAGGACTAGGAGAATGGACCAAAGACAATATGCTGGGAATATGGAGAGCCACATTATCAGCATGACAACCTAGTTGAGAGGGCGAGAGCAGTCGATTCAGTCAAACACACTGCAATAGGAGATTTGGGCAAGGCCCATCAGATTCATGCATGGTGAATAACCTCCAAGCCGAGCATCGGTCCACTATGATCGAGGTGTCTGGTACCCTCACTAACCAAAATATTAGTATTTATTAGATCTTGGTGCTACAGACAACTCTATTCACAGTACCACACTGAAGGGATTCAGGTAAAGGCATTCTACAGGACGAGCTTAGATTCATCGGTATGGCTTCGGGTGCCAACCAGATGGTTGGAGGAAGGGGTATGAACTATGACTTTAACTTGGGGAATAACGTAAGATCTTGACGATGTGGTTAGTATGGAATGGCTGGAAAATGCATCAGACAATAATCAATGGTAATATGAAATGACTGAGTTGGGTCGATAATGAGGGACAGACATGAGTGATCATAGGAAGAAAATAGGGAATATCCACGAGGTTCATTTCTTTCCTACAACGACATAAGAAAACATGCAAGGGATGAAAACTTGCAATCCTTGCGTTGAATGAAAAGGCTATGGAATAAGGCTTAGAAAACCTTCTGGTAGTACGAGAGTTGTGGAAGTCTTCCCAGAGGAGTTACCAGGGTTTTCATCTGAGAGGGAATTGGAATTTACCATCGACCTAAAACAGGGAACTGAACCGATAGCAAGAACTCCTTATCAGATGTCGACCAGTAAGTTACGGGAGTTGAAAATGGAACTGAAGGAGTTGTTGGACCTAGGAATTATACATTCATGTGTGTCACCATGGGGTGATTCTGTTATTTTCATATGGAATAAGGATGGGTCGTGGATATTCTGCATTGACTACCGTGAATTGAATAGGGAAATGCTGAAGAACCAATGTTTGTTTCCAAGGATATATGATATGTTTGATCATATGAAGGGCATGAAATTTTTTTCAAAGTTTGACTTGAGATTAGGGTATCCCCAATTATGGATCAAGGAGGAATACATTCCTACGACCGCGTTTAAGATGAGGTTGGGACACTATGAGTTGTCGTGTAACTCACAAACGACCCTAGGGTATTCATGAGCTTGATGAATGGGGTTTTCTCCGAGTACTTGGAAAAGTTTGTTCAAGTACTCATTGAAGATATTTGGATATAATCCCAGATGAGGGAAACCAGGATGAACTTTTTCTCCTGGTACTACAGTGTCAGTGAGAGAACAAATTTATTTTGGAAAACTGTCGAAATGCTCTTTTTGGGGCATGTCATCTTGAGTGAAGGTATCGTTGTGGATCCAATGAAGGTAGAGGCTATTATGGAGTGGCCTATGATGATGAATGTCCCATAACTGTGTAGCTACATGGGTTTAGCAGGATATTATCGACAGTTCGTCAAGGGGTCTTCAAAGATAGCAAGTCCGATTACAAAATTGTAGAATAAGAATAAGAAGTTTGTGTCGACCAAGAAATCCGCGGAATAATTTTGAAGGCTCAAGGATATATTGACAACAACATCAACACTAAAATTCCCTAA
Organism: Picea glauca; assembly: GCA_000966675.3. Taxonomy (NCBI): domain Eukaryota; kingdom Viridiplantae; phylum Streptophyta; class Pinopsida; order Pinales; family Pinaceae; genus Picea; species Picea glauca. The sequence goes on from JZKD02S1672762.1 coordinate 1,022,190, forward strand.
CTTGGATGAGGACTTCTTGGTATGCACTGACGCCTCCAAGGAAGGCTTAGGCAGAGTCTTGATGCAAGATGGTCGAGTGATCACTTTCACCTCAAGGAAGCTAAGAAGGAATGAGGAGAACTACGTGACGAATAATTTGGAGTTATTATCCATTGTGTATGCCTTGAGTGTGTGGATAAACTACCTGATTGGGAGAAAATGCTAAAAAAAAAAACAAATGGACCATTGTGGCTTACCATGCATTTTACGCAAGCGACTTGAACGTGCTACAAAGGAATTGGTCGGAAATGCTTAGCGAGTACAATTTGAGAGTACCTACATAAAAGAAACAATGAACAAAGTGTCATATATGTTGAGTCGGAGACCACGCATAATTTCGGTGACACCTCTTTAGACGAATCTACGGGAAAGGATTCTTACTATACAGTGCGACAATGACTGGTATCCATAGGTTAATGAATTTATATAACAAAACACCTTGTTGGTAAAAATATTTGAGGGATTTACTGTGGAAAATGATGGATTAATGAGATATAATAACCAGATTTACTTACCACCTAGTGACGAATGGAGAGATTTGATCTTAAATCAAGCTCATGGAGCAGTGTACATCGCTCATCTTGGAGTCAAAAAGATGAGGGAAGATCTTAATCCCTCATTCTTCTTGTAGGGATTAAGGCAGACATATTTATCTACATGGAAACGTGTCTAGGATGTCAGCGAGTGAAGGATGAACGTAGCCATCTGACAGGATTACTAAAGCCACGCGCTTTTCCAGGATCGAAATGGGAGGTCATTTCGATGGACTTTATGGTTGGATTGTCATTAACGAAAAGGAGGCACGACTCAATTTTCATGATAGTTGAAACTCTAACGGAAAATTCACATCTTGTCTCTATGCATACAATGCATTAGGTGTAGGGTATAGCTAAATTTTATATTAGAAGGATAGTGAGACTTCCAAATGTACCAAAACAATCATATCCCATAAAGGAATCGATGTTTGCAAGACAATTTGGACGAGTTTCCAAAGAGGCCTTGGGAACACCATTGAACTTTAGTATAGCATGTCCCTGAGATAGACAAGCTAAACAAAGGAACAGACCAAATTTTGGAAGGTTGTTTTGTGTATGTGTGTGTTGGACCAATAGAAATGATGGGAATAGTTCTTACCGCTGGCCGAGTTTTCATACAACAACAACCATCAAGGTATGATTAAGATGGAACCATTTAGTTTCTCTATGGGCGACCGTATTAGACACCTTGAGTTGGGATAAACTCGAGGATGGGGTCCTATTAGGACCAGAAGTGATCCAAGAAATGGAATAACAAATGGAAATAATAAGACAAGGGATTAAATATGCTCAATATCAACAAAAGAGTTACGTCAATGCGGATCGCATTGTCGATAATTATGAAGTTGGCCTATCGACTAGCCATGCCTCACTCTTGAGGCATTGCGTGATGTTTTTCATGTATCGATTTGGATACTTTATGCTAGTGATCCTACAAATATGATTGACACGAGTTCTTTGTAGTTATTGGGTGAGGATGTGCTCACGGTGGAACCAATCCGCATTCTAGACCATCACATTCGACAACTACGACGTCAAATAGTCAATTAGGTCAAGGTCTAGTGGGACAATTATAGTCCACACTCGGCCACCAGGTAGGACGCATATGGTATGCATCAACATTTTCCATTTTTGTTAATGGATAGACCTTTAGATATGGTCAGATACTTTATTTATGCATTTATATACTGTGAAACTTCATGACGAATTTTGAAAACAAGAGGGGGTGTATGTAGCATCCTTCTCTTCCACACACCTGATTGGAGTTATTATTTTAGGAAACTTGCGTGAAAGTGATCTAATTCATGATATGATTAATTGTTTTTCTTATGGATTTTGATGATGTTGTGGATATGATGATGTGTTTTTTATTATATTTGTATCGACAGGTGCTATTGACTGGTTTCTCCTGAGTGTGTAGGACTTGGGACTGATTGAGGATGTTGATGGCATCGATGGACCTCCTTGGACTCTGGATAGAGTTAGGGAGTGGATTGTTTATGGTTTGAGCATTTTTGTTATTGCATATGTGACATCTGACTGGTATATTATGATGTTGATTTTGGATCGCTGACATGTTTCGTTGATGGATGCAGGATGACAATAGCTTGATAATTAGATTCACATTTGGATTAAAGGGGTCATGCATGACAACCAGATATATTGAGGGAGAGGTGTGGCAGTATCCCTCCCACAACCTACTAGCACTCATGTCGTGGCTCGAACTATAGGTTAAAGTTTACCTATTTCAAGAGATCCATGATTTCATGAGGGCATACTGTGACAATTGCTCACGATGATTCTAAGGGGCACGCAATAAGGCAATATCCTTATTCCTTAGAGGCCCTTAGTCTCCCACAGGGTCACCTAATGGAGTATTGACTCCAGGGGTTTGACCTCGACCAAAATTATTCAAAAGGTGAGTGGCGCCCTTAGACCACATACTACATCTTGAAGGGCACAACGCATAAATAAAACATGAATGCAGGTGAGTGGCACGCTTGGAGCACATAGTGCGTATTGAAAAGCACGTCGTGAATTTAACTCTGGGAAGTTAATGAACCTAGTACCTAGAAAAATATGTCTCCTTAGGAATTGGTCAGCCTTAAAATGAATGATTTCATGAATAAATATTAATAATTATAAATTCACTTAAAAATGTTTGTGGAGCCTAGTGAATTTGAAGCCTAGGTCCAAGTAGGACTTCTGAACAAAAATAAAACTAAATCGACAAAGGGGGGGATGAAGAAAATTCAAACATAAATAATTAAATTAAAATTTTAATGGAGGATTTAAATATTTAAAAGATTAATTGTTGGCTAAGTACAATCTTGCTAATTCAAGACTTAGACCAAAAAGGGGAAACTTAAAGAAAAAGGGGAATGTGGAACATAGTAGGGAATCTAGTCTAGAGAACTTTCTAATTTCGAACTCAACTAGGTTTTAAGAAAGGTGTTAGTCATTAAAATGAATGTAAGGGAATAAAGGGGAATCAAGGAGCGTTTTTAGGAACGCTTTTAGGTGGGTGAGGGAAATTTTTCATTTAAATTAAATATTTAAATGAATTTCTGGTGCAACTAAGGGATCAAATGGCATGTGTACAGGGGATATTTTTCCTAATTAATTTAAAAAAAATTAATCTAATGTGGGTTTTGGGAACATGTCACTAAGAAATATTTATAAAAGGAATGGTGGAGGAGGAGAATGGATCACGACTGGTAGGCGTAATGTTAGATTGTTGATATGTTTCTTGAATGATTTTTCTTGTGGGAGTTAGGATACCCAACTCTATTTGGGAGTGGTAGCTTGACCTTGTGAGGCAAGATAGGAGCTATATTTATTTGTTTTGTGTGCATGGCACCTTTGTGTCTCCGGGGGATCAGGGGGAAGAATAGTACCCCTTTCATTGGCGGGGAGGTACCGGTGAGGTCTTCATGGTTAGAAAGAAAGAGATAGGAGGGAGCCCAAGAGAAGAATATCAACATCAGAATCTTCGCCTTCATTACAGTAACCCTAAACAATGTTGATTTCATTAATTTTCAAATTAAATGTGTTGGATTCTATTACATATGTATTCTTGAATTTTATTAAGGGATTTAAAATTTTGTGGAAACTTAATTTAATCATGTAGATGTGGTGAATATATCTTGTATTCGTTCTCCACGATGAATTCTCCCATCCTTATGTTTTCTTCATGGTTTATTGTTAGTTTTTTCTCCTTGGAAAATGCTCGCGGCGAACTTTAAGTGGATGGGTCATTGCCTAAGCTATTTCGTCTTCTCCGTGGAAACCCAAGCTTTGAATTTTATTGGTTTGTCTGTGTTTTTTTCTGTCCTTACACCATGAATGGTCTGCCTTTATATCTACGCATCTTCTTCATTGATTCGATGAATTACCTCTTATCACCCAACGATTTATTTATTTATATATTATATTTCTCTCAATGTTTTTGAAGAGGGACACAAATTATTATTTTATTGCTTGCTCATGAATCCATTAATGAAGCTCTCTTCCTTACAATGGATGTTGCTCAACTTGTAAATCTAAATCTTATCTTTGCGTCATTGGATTTTCTTTTTGCACACCCCTTACCCTGTCCCTCATCATTGGACCTGGAGGTGCTTGTGTTTTATCTTGTTCTCTCACTCAACATGATATTCATATTTTCCTAGCATGTGAGCAGAGAGATCTCGAGTTTTACTTAAAACCATTTATACACAACCACTAATGTTTGCCTCATGATTTTACCAGAACTTCTGGAAATTTCTTCTTTGTGATTAACCTCTGCATTGATTGTTCACACCTCAGTGCTTCACTTATTATTACCTTAGAAAAATATGGCCTCAGCCTTTGTGTGGCACAACCACGCTCCTTCTGCGAATTCAGGCATTTACCAACGATTTGGGTAATTCCTTTAACTCTGCAATTCATATCTTTACCAGCGATTTGGGGAATTCCTTTAACTCTGCAACTCGTATCTTTACCAACAATTTGGGTAATTCCTTTAACTCTGCAACTTGTATCGTTATGATCAATTTGGGGAATTCCTTTAAATATGCAACTCATATCTTTACCAACGATTTTGGGTAATTCCCTTAACTCTGCAACTCGTATTCTTACCAACAATTTTGGGTACTTCCTATAAATCTGCAACTCATTTCCTTTACAAGTGATTTGGGTTTTTTTAACTCTGCGTGTCAGGAGGAAACTAGCAACAATCCACCCCCTTGTCTCTACATTTTCGAACCCAAATTGTGCTCGACGAGTCTGGCCTTTTTTACTTCAAGGAATTTTTTCCTTGTACTCAGTGATTGTTTTTAAAAGTGTACCCAACAAATTTTAATCTTTTGCCTCAAAGAATTTGGTTGTCGTTGCAGGAAGATGCCTCAATGAATTTTGTGGGTGTTGTATGTGTGTGCTTCTGAGAGTTGGTGGTCCTTAAGCAACACTTGTTCCCCTCACCACCGTTCAGACTTGTCCTCTATCATGTTTCTCTGCATAATTAACCTTACACCAACGTTAACCCTCAACAATGTTATCTTTGGGCCAGATGGCATTTAGGTGCATTTCTCTGATTGTTTCTCCCTAGATTTTATGATGAAGATATGCTAGGAGTTAAATTGTTCATTATTATCCTTATAAATTTTGGCAAAAACTCTTACTCGTGTAGGGATGTGTTTGATTGTTATTTTGGATCTCTCTCTCTCTCTCTAGCCGAACCTTCAAACAATTATGTTATATTCATATTTGTAAGGCACTTTGCTGAAAATTATTTTATTCCTTGTTGATAAATGTTCCAAGGGTTGTTCGAATGGATTAAATTAGTGTGTTTAGGTTAAATGTTAGTGGCTTCCCACATATTGTTTATACATTGGTGCATGTGAGTTAGTCTTTAAAAGAAACCCTGAATGATTTACTTAAATCTCCTTGCACAACTAAGTTTGATTAGGGTATAAGATATGAATGATTGATCTAGGTATATCCCTGAACGATTTACTTAAATCTCCTTGCACAACTAAGTTTGATCAGGGTATAAGATATGAATGATTGATCTAGGTATATACCTCATGCGCATGATAATTTGTAATGGAAGGATGGTTATAAAAATTACACTTCTTGCACGAAATAATTCTTATTGTAATATAAGATGGGTTAATTATAGTTTTCTAGTGTGCCTTCATTATGCTTGTTGCCTGATTGGATTGGTTTGGTATTTATGATGTCCTTAAGTATGATCAAAGTATGACTGATTCATTGATTGGTTTTCCTTGTGTCTCGTAGACCATTTGGAAGTTACCTTCACTACTTGAATTTGAGGCTGACCACTATCCTTGTGTTGATGATGGCTTATGTATTAGTCATTGCTAATTGTGGTTGTATAATTGTTAATAATTGTGGATGTATTATTTCTTGATATTGACATATGTATTAGTCATTGTTAATTGCAGTTGTATAATCGTTTTTAATTGTGGATGTATGAATCGATGTTAATTATGGATGTACTATTTGTTGATACTAGTGAATGTATTAATCATTGTTAATTGTGGATGTATTAACTGTTGACAATTGTGGATGTATTAATCATCATTATTTGTGGATGTATTAATCGTGGAAACTTCCAGATGTATTGTTTGTTCTAGAAATTAGTGAGAATGATTACATGTAGCGATTTAGCGGATGTGTAATTGATGGAATTTGTGAACTTGTTGTGCTATGATTAAAAGTTTAGGTTTCTCTAGGGAAAATTTATTAATGCCTAAATGATTAATGTATTAGATAGAATGTGCATACTAGTTAATGATTTACATGTGCAATTAAGTGGTTAGATGTCTCATGCACCATGAAAAAAATTAGGATGAATGGTCGATTTTATAATCATTCTACCTTGCGCCTCTAGCTATTTTAAGTTATGTATGCTTTGAAATTTTTTATGCTCCTGGCGACATATATCACCTATGGTTGTATGATTAGTTATGTATTGCCTAATCATTTATATTCTTATCAGAGTAAATGTTCGTAATTTTCTTCAAGATTCATGAGGTGCTTATGATTTCTTTTTATGTTTTTGTGTCGTGTAAAAATTCATTCATTATGACATCGTCAAGTTTTGTTTATAGGACTTCAACGTTGACGTTATTGTCCCAACGCGTTAAAAAAAAATAACTTATTGAAAGTCATTTTTGGTGTCGTAACAGTCGGGTTGTTACAAAAAACAAAGACAACAAATACTTCATGATCAAGTGCTTGTGCAATTTATCAAGTTCATGTTTATTAATGATATTTCATGCCCTTACATTACTATAATATGCAAGAATGTATGTTTCTAAACTCAAAGATGACTCACACACGTATTCTATATATACGATCTCAGCCTCGTTTCGTTTGAAATTTTGTAGATTAATGCCGTGCATGGAACTCCCAACAATATACCCATTGTCATTGTTATTCTCTTTATTTTCATCGCCTATGTTGTAAAAAACCAACATCATGCCAATTAGGCCTATGCGTTTGGTGGAAATAATAAAGCGTTGGAGGGCATTTCATATTTAAATAATGATTTCGTACTAATAGACTTTAATTTATGGAGAAAATAAGTACTTAAATGAGAGCAAAAAACAAAGACAAGAAATAATTGATGAAGCTTGTGTAATTTATATCAACTAGTACTTGTTTATCGACATTATTAAATTTCCTTACAGTACTATATGCACGAAAATGTGTCTTGAATCGATTTTAAAAGGAACAATGAAATGACAGTGCACTAGGACTACACATGGGAAACAGTGACTTGTGAATGGGGCCAACGTTGAAATTGTTTTAAATTGTTTTTGTATGCACTGAAATTTGACATGGCTAGACTATTCACATTTCTTAATGATATGTGATGGTTTCTGGACTCAACTATGACTCACAAACACACTTGTGTCTATCATTAATTCATCATGTAAACCATAAACCCTATATTTCTTTCAAAGTACACAAATTGGTTCACACAAGTTTTAAGTTTGCATCAACCTTTCTTCATTTTTATTTCAGGTTCTACATTGTATATGCAATGTATGTGTGTCATAATTGTGATGAAAAATCCCTTTTTTTGTTCATTGGTTAATAAACACCATAAAAATATGCATGTCGAGATGGTGTTGTATCAATGTCACTAAGTATTTCATGCATCGATGGCATCATTATCGTGTCATGGTAGTGTCATATTTAAATATCATTATGGTGTCATGGTAGTGTCAGATTTAAATATGCATGCATTGACGATATGGGAGGTTTTCCAAACTCAAATATGACTCACACACCCACTCTATATATCCGAACTCAACCTCATTTTGTTCGAACTTTCTTGGATTAATGTCACGGTGCATGGAACACCCAACAATATACCCATATTCATCTCTTTATTTTCATCGCCTATGTTGTATAAATACAACATCATGCCAATTAGGCCCATACGTTTGGTGGTAAGAAGAAGGTTCTAGAGGGAATTTTGTATTTAAATAATGATTTTGTACTAATGGTCTTTAATTTATGGAGTAAAGAAGTACTTAGATCAGAGCAAAAAAAAAGACAAGAAATAACTCATGAAGCTTGTGAAATTTATATCAACTAGTACTTGTTTATCGATGTTATTACATTTCCTTGCAGTACTAGATGCATGAATGTGTGTTTCAATTGTTTTTTTAAAGGAACAATGAAAATACATTGTACTAGGTCTAGACATGGGCAATAATGACTAGTGAATGGAGAAAACATTGAATTTTTTCAAATTTTTTATGTATGCACTAAAATTTGGCATGGATAGACCATTCACATGCCTTAATTATATGGGAGGGATTTTGGACTCAAATTTGACTCACACACCCACTTGTTTCCATCATCAATTCATGATGTAAACCATAAACCCTATTTTTCTTCCAAAGTACACAAATTGGTTGACACAAGTTTTAAGTTTGCATCATCCTTTTTTAATTTTTATTCCAGGTTCTACATTGTATATGCAATGTAGGTGTGTCATAGTTGCGATGAAAATCCCTCTTTTCATTCATTTTTTAATAAAAACCATAAAAATATGCATGCCGAGATGGTACTGTATCAATGTCGCTAAGTATTGCATGTGTCGATGGCATCATTATAGTGTCATAGTAGTGTCATATTTAAATATCATTATGGTTTCATGGTAGTGTCCGATTTAAATATGAATCCATTGATGATATGGGAGGGTTTCCAAACTCAAAGATGACTCACACACCCACTCTATGTATCTAATCCTGGCCTGGTTTCATTCGAACGTTCTCAGATTAATGTCGCGGTCGACGCAAATCCCAACAATATACTCATCGTCATGGTAGTGCTCTTTATTTTCATTTCCTATGTTGAATAAAACTAGCATCATGCCAATTAGTCCCATGTGTTTGGTGCCAAGAAGAAGGCGCTAAAGAGAATTTTGTATTTAAATAAGGATTTCATACTAATAGTCTTTAATTTATGGAGAAAAGAAGTACTTAGATGAGAGAAAAAAACAAAGACAATAAATAACTGATGAAGATTGTCAAATTTCTCAATATAAGATTTGAATCATATATTTTTACCATGCAATATTACTAATGGAGTCCATTTTTTCATAGGATTTCTATCACCCATCTCATTTACCTTATTTGATATAGGTGTTCGAAATTCTATGCTTGTTGAAATAGGACTAGATACACCACATAGGCTTGGTATGTAAACATTTTTAATTGAAAAAATATAAATAACTTCTCATGGATGAATTCACCATATTTGAATAGGAAATAAGGGTGTTCATTATTTAGATGGATTTGTAACATCCTGCTCCACTGAGTAAACTTTTATTGACATATTCTTTGAGGACACTTACGTGCAAGTGATCTGGTTATGGTATATTATGATTTTGTTTCGACGATGGGTTAGATATGATGATGATGATGTATTGTGACTTATTGTTAATATGATGTATATATATTGTATAAGTTTATTGATGAGTTTTCCTGAGTGTGGAGGACACATGATAGGTTATGGATGTTGATGGCATCAATGGACTTCCTTGGACTTTGGATTGAATCAGGGAGTGGATTGTATTTATTTGATTATTTAATTTTACGCACATGTGATGCATGATTGAATTTGGTATGATTGTTTTATATGGATTATTGAAACTATTTTTGTTAGTGGATGCACGCTTGACTATGCTTGATAATATAACTCGCATAAGCAGTAAAGGGGCCATGAACAAAATCGTGACATTGGGGGAGAGGTGTAATAGCGTCTCTATCACAACCTACTAGCACTCCCATCATGGTATGAGTTGTAGGTTAATGATTACCTAGTTAGATAGGTCTACGATGTCATGAGGGAGGAATGAGAGAGTCACTCATGAATATTTCTAAGGGGCTCTCAATAAGGCGTAGTCCTAATTCATTAGAATATGTTAGTCTCTCACAAGTTCAACCGAATGGAGTGTTGACTCCAAGGGTCAGACAAATTTCCAAAAATAGTCTAAAGCGAGTGGCACCCTTGGAGCACGGAGGTGCGTCTTGAAGGGAACATAACATAATTAAAATATGAGTCAAATAAATATAGGTGGCCTAAAAAAATTAAAATATTTAGACATGGTTAGAGTAAAATGATTATTTATCTAGTAAATTACAAACCTAGAATCCTAGCAAGAATATAAGCCTAAGTATAGACTAAGTTCAAGTCTAATTTTAATTAAGGGACTAGTTAAAATATAAAATAAATTAAAAGTATTTAAAATAAAATCAAACTCTAGGAAGAATATAAATAACAATTTAAAAGAATTGATAAATTGCATATGTGTGCATGCAAATTATAAAATGGATTTTTAAAATAAAAATTAATAACCCATGAAAGAATAGGTGTACACATAGAATAAGTATCTTGAGTCAAGCTATCACTAGTATAACTAGAAGAAGACTCCCAATCCAACTCTATCAAAGATATAGTTAGGAGACACTCACTAAATGAGAATTTGGTGAACAAAGGGACAACTAAGAGCGACAATAGGAACACATTGGGGGAATGTGAGGGAAATTGACTTTTTAAATAAAATAAAAATGGTAATTACTTGTGCAACTTGGGGAGAGTGTGACAAGTGTGTGGGTGAATAATTCTAATTAAATTGATTAAAAAGCTAATTAATTGTGCATGAGGACATGTGTCATTGAATAATTTTCTATATAAAAATGTGGTAGAAGGGAAAGAGATCTTTGTTATGATTGGTAATGTTATGCTGCCAAAATTTGGTGGAATGTGTTTTACTTGTGAGAGTTGGAATACCAAGCTTGTAGAAAGAGTCGAATCTCTTCCTTGTGAGGAAATCCTTGGATATATTGTTGTTGGTTACTTGTATGTATCCTCTTTGTGGCTCGGGGGGCTAAGGGGGAAGAAGAGTACCCCTAGCATTGACTGAGAAGTACTGGTGAAGTTTCAATGATTAGAAAGCGAGAGTACAAAAGGAGTGCAACTCTTGAAGGACATCTTCAATTCTCAGTCTTCATTGGTTCTAGTATTTTAGATTCTGGGTTTTATTTGTAATAAGAATAAATCCATTCATTAGAGATTTGTAAATCGTTGTGGATCTATTTGAAATTTTGGAATAAAATTGTATTTCATTGTAGACTTATTATTTATTCTAGAAAATTTAAATTGATTAGTCTCTACATTACCAATTCGTAGTTATGGAATTAAAAATTTATAGGAATGATGCCAATTTACTGGACTGAAGACTTGATGTTGGACACGTGGGTAGCCGAATTACCAACAATATTGTCATATTGAGAAGACCAATGCATCTAGATCATTAGGACCCACTACAATTGGAGATTTGGGTAAAGGCCCGCAAGATACATGCAACGGTGAACAACCTCCATGTTGAGCTACAATCCACTCTTCTCAAGACATTAGGTATGATCGTCGATCAATATTTTAGTATTTTGATAGATCCAAGTGATAAAGATAGATTTAGGTCTAGTATCACCTCTTCCTTTACCCATTCCTCCTCTATTTCCACCTATGAATCCTCCTTTGTTCCCCTGTGGATCCATGTTCTAATACTGTGGTGCCTGATTATACTGTGTGGGTTGCTAAAACTATGAAACTGCTTGAAATTGTTGTGCATTGCCAAACTATGGAACAATAAATCTTGTCATAAACTCAAACTACATCATGAATGGATCTAAGGTTATTTCCTTCATTAAATCTGGGATTCTACAATTTTTGTCTTCATGTCCAACTGACTTACACATGTTACATAAAGTACTCTTTGGTTTTTTCTTGTACTTCTACATCATATGGAAGTTATAAGTATCATGCCCATGTGTCTTGTATATTTCACACCAAGTCTCTCCTATAAGAAATGGATTTGGCATCCATATTCCCAAGTACTACACAATTTCAGACACTCATTCTTGGGATTCCCCTCTGATCTACACAGGGTACACCACACTGCTTTTCTCTTCTCCCAAATTTTATTATGGTTTAATTGCACTGTCAAGTTCTTCATGTCTTCCTTCAACTCTTCTATAGATGGATCTATATAATTATATTGATTCTCCTCTAACTGCATCACTGCTTGCAGTGCCTCTTCCTTCTTTTGAAATATTTGTTGTCTCAATGGATATTTGAAATGTGGTAACAGATAATTTATAAAAAAATGTTTGTGCTACATGTAAGAAATGGGATACTTCAGTTTAACTTTCAATGTCTTGAACTTTTGATCAATGTCCTATATATCCTCTCTTGGTTTCTATATAAACTCAATCATCTCATTCATAAATTGATCCTCTGATATTCACCTTTGAATACCAATGATTAGTGCCTGCTTGATCTCTACTATTGTTCCTGATGGACCCTATTGGTCCTAAAGTCTGCACTTGACTGCTAAAAGGGTAGTGTTGGCACAAAGGAAGACCAAGGGTTCAAATCTAACAGTGCACCAACAAACCCTAACTATTGGCCCTTTTGGCAACACCTGCAAAGTAGATGAAGTCTCACCTAAAGTAGTAATAGGGGGGTTGCATGACATAGGTGTCTACAACCAGAGGAAGTGCAAGATGATTCCAGAATAACAATGCAAGATAACCTTGAGATTCTTATTATTCTTAAATTCACGAAGTGATTTATATCTTCTTATCTTTAGCAGGGAAAATAACAATGCAATCACAATATAAAATATGGAAAATAACACAACATCAACCACATAGAACAACAAGATTTTAAGTGGTTCTTCCTCTCCCTAGGGCTACGTCCACAGAACCATGTTTATTGATAAAGTAGATGAAAATACACAGTTCTATCTACGCACTGAACTTCAGATCCTTCTCTCTCTCCTTGTTATCCCCTAACCCTATGCACCCAGCTCCAGAGTTGATCTTTGCACCCAGCTGAATATCCAAAAATAGATGAATGCTCTAAGACATAACAGTTTTACCTCTCAATCTCTCCATATCTCTCTCTAAACTCTTCTATACCTCTATTTATTTTTCCATGACTCTTAGAAACCATAGACCGAAGTCTAGGTGCCAAAACCCTAGGTCCACATAACCCGCCTTTTAAGGACTTCATCGGCCTGTTATTCCTTCTTCTCCGTCATTTTCTCCAAATCACCCATTAGTGTCTTCTTCCTCTTACTGGATTTTCCATGATCCATCGTCCTTGTTTCTTTGTCTTCCTTGATCTTCTCTTTCAATGATTTTCTTTTCCTTACTTCATTCCTTATTTTAAGATTCTTTAACCACTTCGACCCTTTCTAGGTTTGTGTGCCTTCTGCACACTTAATAATTTGTCTTTCTTCTTATTTAATCTTCTCTTTCTTCCTTAATGCATGACCAAGGGCCAACATGCCCCCAACACTCAGATGTGACTCGTCCCGAGTCACTGTAGGGTTGAGCCTCATGTATTACTTCGACTGCAGACTGCATGGAGTAGCCTGTGATTTTTTCTCTGTCCCTCCCTATATTGTGTAGATTGTATTTTCTGTGTCTGGTACCAAATTTCAACTACACCTGGTACCTAGAACCTTCTTCCTTTATTTTAATAAGAGTTGCGAGGCAACTAGTTGTCGTAATACATATTCATCTGACTCCCATTTACTAAACCATCCTTCCATTCTCCATTCAGGGTATTCAATTGTGTAGCTCCTCCTTCAGTAACATAGACAACCTCAAATGGCCTAAGCCAATGTGTCCTGAACTTTCCTGGATGCTTCATGAACTTGTTGTCATATAAAAGTACCATATCTCCTTGTTTAAATGCTTTCTTCTTGATATGTCAGTCATGGTGAGATTTTTCTCATTCTTTTTGTACTTGCTAATGAAATCCTGCAATGAATCTGTCTTCCTCTAGTTTGATCAACTGTGCGAGCCTATCTTGAACAACTCTAGTGTCATCCATACCTATAAATGCTACAATTCTTAGACTAGGAACCAAATATTCCATAGGTACCACTGCTTCTAGGCCATAACTAAATTAAAGGGAGTCTACGTTGTTAACTTTTTTCAAGTAGTTCAGTAAGCCCATAACACTACTAGAATTCTCAAATCCCAATCATCTTTGTTAAAACTGCAAATTTTAGTCAACACTATCTCCAATATCTTATTGAAAGCTTCGACTGTACCACTTGCTTGTGGGTGGTATGGTGTGCTCTTCTGATGGTAAACTTTGAACTCCTAAAAGGGTACAGTCTCAACATCCAAAAGCAGTCCATCAGACCATAAATGTGTTTTATAACCACTCTGGAGCATCATTATAATAGTCAGGGAACCTCCAATGGATATATATCTTCTCCAGGGTGAATTCCCATTCTGCACGATCCTGCTGTCCCATCGAGGTTCAAATCTTGTGAGGTTCCAGTCTGCGAAGTCCTCCCTCTGGTCTCTTTATTTGCCTGTAGCTTTTTCAGCTTAGTTTTCTTTTTATTGAGCTTCCTTTTCTTCTTTCTTGTGATTTCAGTCCCTCTAAATGTTTAAGGAATCCTCTTTCCATGCTTATTCTTATTTTCTCCTCGCGCAATGGCTTCACATTGTTGATGTGCCCTCAAATGGTCTGAAGTTAATATCTATTCTCTTAATAGTTATTGGGTGGGTATTATTATCTCTTGCATAGATAGGTCCTTCAAATCTTCTTTCATTCTTTCAACCTTGATAGCTAATTCTCTTTCCTTCCGTCCCTCTTGTTCTTCTATGAGTTGATCTATTTTTCTAGCTATGAAATCCCTTAGGTCTTTCTTTTTATTTTCTGTAGCTTCTTCCTCTGCTTTCCTTCTGATTTGATCCTTCTCAATCCAAATATTGCCTAATAAAAGTAGGAAAGGGGTGTTGTCCCCAATAAACTTAATGACTTAGAATTCTTCTCCAGTTGATGTTCAATGAACAATAATAGGTACATTAGTAATTCTTCCACATAAGGTTATCATCTTTCATCTAAACAAGCATGTCCTTCCTAATGAAGGTACCACAGTAGGATTTCCCAAAATTTCTCAGGTTCCTTCTGTCATAATATTCACTTGTGTTTCCTCATCCAGGACACATTCTATGTCGAAGTCTTCTATTCTTGTATTTATGTTTTGTTTTAATTTCACGATCTCTGGTAAACTAACATCTTTGTGAACATCCATCATTTCTTTCAATTGTAATAACAGAGTCTGATATTTCTCTAATTCTTTATCTTTATGATTCTCTAACATGCCCTTAGGTTGTTGACTTCCTTCATAGTTTCCTTGCTTCATGTTCATTCATTCAAATTTAGCAATCATCTATGAACAATCCTCAACCTCATGACCAACAATCTTACAACAAAGAAAAATAGGACCTATACCGGGTTATTCCTTAGCAATATGTCTCGATCTTCTACAATTATAACATAATGTCAATCCTCTTTTTCTCTTATATGTTTCCCAACCTCTTATGTATTGTGCACTAGGATCATAGTGCTGGACCCGCAATTTGAAAAAACAAAATCTAGGTTCCTGCATCACTTATTAGTCCAAAAATTCTTTCCATGCATAGGAATGACAGATCTTTCTTCATTTCTATTAAATTTACTTAGATCAAATCTTTCTTCCAACTGCACCCTAGTCTTCAGACTAAGACATAATCTATTAAACATACTTAAATTCATGCTTTCAAAACAAATATTTTGACTTATCTTACTCTTATCAAAGAAAAAAGATTTACCTCTTTTTGGATCTTACCTCTTTTCTTCAGATCAGATTTCTCTCTTAGAAAAAAGCTTCACAAGTCAAGTAGAGTACTGCACACTACAACAACAGATCTACACACAAAGTTTCTCTTTTCTTTATTTTAGTTCCTAACAATCATAGTTTCAGGTCCCAGCAACAGAACCATTTATTGGCACAGTGGCAAGCACAAAACCCAGACTACCGACCCTTTCGGCAACACGTGCGAAGCAGGCAAGGTATCACCCGAGGTAGGAACAGGGGGGTTATAGGACGCAGGTGTTTTTAACCAAGATGGGACACATATCTATGATAAAAACACTTCTCAGAGTATTTTATTAACACTAGGATTAACATGCATTAGTTCATTAGCATCGTAGAACATACCCCAAATATTGGTTGACGCAGTAACAATAGGATTAGAACTTCAACCACTTAGAACATTGCACTGAGTTAGATCTATTATCCATTAATCCTTAATACAAGTAAAGCACTAAGCCACAACAGATCTATCTATCATACATAAAAATCAAGGCACTGAGTAGATTCATAACATAAACAACAAAGCACAAAGAAAACCAAAGACACAAGATATACGTGGTTCACCCCGGTGTGGGGATACATCCAGCAACTGCTTCATCTTCATTATTATTGTTCAATCTCTTACACTCAGTTTCTCCTATGAACTAAGACACAAAGTCAAGCTTCACACTAGACAAGAGATCTACACACTAAGCACCAGATCCTCCTTCCCAAAATTAGGTCAAGGCACAGAGCCAACTTCTCTATCGATCACATAGCCTTACATACACAATTTGTTTCACAAAGAAACTCAAAACTAATTTCACTTATCTAACAAGACTTCGTTACTTCTACCATATATTCTTAATTATTTATACTTTTAAAATTCCTTACAAAAAGGCCTAAACATGGGAGAACTCATGGGACGACATCCCATAACCCATTACAAAAACCCTAAGGAACCTTTTATTGGTCCCACAAAGCCCATAAAATAAGTGATATCCATGATATCATCTCCACCTAGGTGCTCCTTCCTCAAACAGCCTGTCAAAGTCCAAAAGTGGTCCAAAACTGACCAAGGTTTCCTCAAAACTTGGTCAAGGGCCAACAACCTACTAGCACTCATGTCATGGCTCTAACTATATGTTAACAATTACCTGGTTCGAGATATCCACGATGACGTGCGTGAAGACTGTGACAGTCACTCATGATTATTCTAAGGGGAACACAATAAGGCGGGGTCCTTATTCCTTAGAGGCCCTTAGTCCCCCACAAGGTCACTTGATGGACTATTGACTCCAGGGGTTTGACGTATACCAAAATCAATCAAAAGGAGAGTAGCAACCTTGGATCATGTAGTGCATCTTGAAGGGCATGTCGCGTAAATAAAACATGAATGCAGGCGAGTGGCACCCTTGGAGCACGTAGTGCATCTTGAAGGGCACATCATGATTTCAATTCTGGTAATTTAATGAACCTAGTACCTAGAAAACTATGTCTCCTTAGGACTTGGTCATCCTTAAAATGAATAATTGCATGAGTAAAGATTAATAATTATAAATTTCCTTAAAAAAATTTGTCGATCCTTGTGAATTTGAATCGTATGTCCAAGTAGGACTTGTAAACAAAAAACAAACTAAATGGACAATGGGGCGAATGAAGAAAATTCAAACATAAATAATTAAATTAAAATTTTAATGGGGGATTAAAATATTTAAAAGATTAATTGTTGGCTAGGTACAAATTGGCTAATTCATAACTTAGACAAAAAAGGGGAAACTTAAAGAAAAAGAAGAATGTGGAACATAGTAGGGAATCTAGTCTAGAGAACTTTCTAATTTCGAACTCAACTAGGCTTTAAGAAAGACGTCAGTCATTAAAAGGAATCTAAGGGAATAAAGGTGCATAGAGGAGAGTTTTTAGGAACGCTTTTAGGTGGGTGAGGGAAATTGGTCATTTAAATTAAATAATTAAATGAATTTCTGGTGCAACTAAGGGATCAGGTGACATGTGTACGAGGGAGGTTTTTCCTAATTGTTTTTTAATAAAAAGACTTTAATGTGGGTTTTGGTAAAAAGTCACTAAGAAAAATATATAAAAGGAATGGCAGAGGAGGATAATGGATCACGACTAGTAGGCGTAATGTTATGCTACAGATATTTTTCTTGACTAATTTTTCTTGTGGGAGTTGGGATTCCTAGCTCGATTAGGGAGTGGTAGCTCAACCTTGAGAGGTGATATGGGAGCTAACTTTATTTGGTTTGTGTGCATGGTCCCTTTGCAACTCAGGGGGCTCAGAGGGAATAAGTGTACCCCTAGCATTGGCTAGGAGGTAATGGTGTGGGCTTCATGGTTAGCAAGCAGGAGATAGGAGGGACAACAAGCGTGAAACATTGTTGTCAGAATCTTCACCTCGGTTATGGTAATCCTAAACAGTGTTGATTTCGTTAAGTTTTGAAATAAATATGTTGGATTCTATTACATATGCATTCTGGAATTTTATTTAGGGATTTAAAATTTTGCGGAGACTTAATTTAATCATGTAGATGTGGTGAATTTGTCTTGTATTCATTCTCCATGAGGAATTCTCCCAAGCTTCTATTTTCTTCATGGTTTATTGTTATTTTTCTCTCCTTGGCAAACCCTCGCGTTGAACTTTAAATGGATGGGTCATTTCCTAAGATATTTTGTCTTCTCCCTTGCAACCCAAGCTCTGAATTTTATCAGTTTGTCTGGTTTGTTTTTCATCCTTACACCACGACTGGTCTACCTTCATCTCAAAACATCTTCTTCATTGATTCGATAAATTACCTCTTATCACCCAACAATTTATTTGTTTATTTATTATTTTTCTCTTAACATTTTTGAAGAGGGAAATCCCTCTTATTTTATTTCTTTCCTAGGAATACATTAATGAAGCTCTGTGCCTTACGATGTATGTTGCTCATCTTGTAAATCTAAATCTTATCTCTGCATCGTTGTATTTTTTTTTTACACACCCCTTGACCCATCCCTCATCGTTGGACTTGGAGGAGCTTGTGTTCTATCTCTCGCATTCTCACTTAGCATGAAATTCATATTTTCCTAGCATGCGAGTAGAGAGATCTCAAATTTTACTTAAAATCATTCATACACAGCCAATGATGTTTTCATCACAATTTTACCACAACTTCTAGAAATTTCTCCTTTGCGATTAACCTCTGCATTGATTTTTCACACCTCAACGCTTCACCTTTTATTACCATAAAAAAACATGACCTCAAACTTTGCGTGGAATAGGCATTCTCCTTCTCCGAATTTGGGCATTTAAGAGCGATTTGGGTAATTTCTTTTACTCTACAACTTGTATCTTTACCAATGATTTGGGGAATTCCTTTAACTCTGCAACTCGTATCTTTACCAGAGATTGGGGTAAGTCTTTTAACTCTACAACTCGTATATTTACTAGCGATTTGGGGAATTCCTTTAACTATGCAACTCATATATTTACCAGTGATTTTTGGTAATTGCTTTAACTCTACAACTTGTATCATTACCAACGATTTTGGGTACTTCCTATAACTCTGTAACTCATTTCCTTTACCAACGATTTTGGTTTTTTTAACTCTGTGTGGGGAGGAAACTAGCAGCAGTCCACCCCCTTGTCTCTACGTGTTTAGACCCAAAATCTGGTTGGCGAGTTTGGCCTTCTTTAATCCGAGGAATTCTTTCCTTGTGCCCAACGATTTTTTTTAAAAGTGTACCCAACAACTTTTACTCTTATGCCTCATCGCATTTGGTGGGCATTGCAGATGAGTGCCTAAACAAATTTTGTGGGCATTGCAAGCATGTGCTTTAGTGAGATGGTGGTCCTTAGGTAGTTGTTTTTACCCTTGCCACCATTTAGACTTGGCCTTTATCGTTTTTATCTCTGTAATTAACCTTACACCACCGTTAACCCTTGACAATGTTATCTTTGGGCCAGATGGCATTTAGGCACATTTCTCTCATTGCTTCTCTCTAGATTTTATGAGGAGGATATGTTAGGAGTCTAATTTTTCATTACTATCCTTCTAAATTTCAAAAAAAAAATTTACTCGTGTAGGGATGTGTTTGGTTGTTAAGTCGAGATCTCTCTCTAGCTGACCCTTCAAACAATTACCTTCTAGTCATATTCGTAAGGCACTTTGCTGAAAATTATTTTATTCCTTTTCGATAAATGTTCCAAGGGTTGTCAAAATGGATTAATTTAGTGTGTTTAGGTTAAATGTCAGTGTCTTACCACATATTTTTTATACATTAGTGCATGTGATTTAGTATTTAAAAGAAACCCTGTATGACTTACTTAAAGATGTTTACACAACTAAGTTTGGTTAGGGTATAAGCTATGAATTATGGATCTAGGTATAGACCTTGTGCACACGATAATTTGTAATGGAAGGATGGTTATAAACATTACACTTCTCGCGCGAAATAATTCTTATTGTAATATAAATTAGAATCGGAAGAATTAAGCTCACACATAAAATAGATTGTATTATTGCACACCAATACATAGAGATTACATACATATATATAGTTGGACTTAGATCCAACTAATTCCATTCTTAGAGGGAGAAGTTGAGAGAATCTCTCAACTTTCTCAACAAACCCAAACCAAACTAAGTAAGCATAGTCTTAACACCCTCCCTTAATGCTTACTTTACAAATTACAATAATACTTAATCACAATTAAAAAAGATTTACAACACTTTGAACTTTCGTCTCTTTGTCTGATCTGGTCTTCCTCAGCTCTTTAAACTCACTCTGAAATCATCCGGTTTCTTCTCTTTCTTCTCCACACATTCGAGCTTCCCATTGATGCATTTAAACTCAAACGCTTCTGACCATCTTTGACACTCTTTGTGAAACTGACGCTTCTCGACCTCCCGAAGGACAGTCTCGACACTGAACCATTTTATTGATACACTCCCATCTGTGAAATTCCCCCAAAGAGAAGATTTTGACAATTATATAGGACAATGATTTAAGTACGAAACATTTTCAGCAATAAGTTAAACAACTGACCTTTCTACACATTTACAAACTTACAAGGTAAAGGTAACCTGTAACTGTTGACTTTGAAGCACTGAAGTACAACAATAATCTTCAGTTTTAACAGACTTGTAGACATATTTAAGCTAGTAACATGTTCTTGTGGCACCGAAGAACTCAAGAACTGCATGCTTGAATAATATCACTCTGTTACATATTTGGTTATGCATTATTTGATTCTTTTCACACCACAAATTTCACATAATATATATATCTAACATACATAAACAATAACTGTATTCTAGAAAAGTTTGAGAGGTTCATCATCACTGGATGAGTATTCATGCATAGAATTTAGTGAGTCCTCAACTATGCTAGCCGACTCTTTCAATTTTCCATTTAGAAGATCATTAGCACGTGTTTTGCAATTTAGTATTGTATGTCCACGTCTTCGACAATAGAAGCATTCAATGTTTTTTTTTGTTCTTCCTTTGGAGTATAGTGCAATTTCAAAATGTGAACTGACTTTCACTTCACCTTCCTTCATCCTCTTTTCTTATGCTAAGAGTGCTAAAATCATGTCTTCCAGAGTTTGAGAGGGCATTTGAGTTAAAGTAAAAATATTATTGTCATATTTTTGTGACAAACTATTTAGCAAGATTGCTTTTGCATCATCTTCATCAACTTTAGAGTAAGAGTCAATCTCTGCCAATTGTGTTAACAAAGACTTTAGATCATTTATGTGAGAAGACAATGATACTTCATCATGCATTTTTAATTTGAATAGCTGTAATTTTAATGAAAACTTGGCATTTACAACCTTTTCCCCAAATATTGTACTCAATTGTGCCCACATTTCTGAAAAATATTTTTCCAAGTCTATTAGATGTAGTTGGGAATCTGCAAGAGACAATCCAAGAATGGACATGGCTCTATCATATCTTTTCTCCCATTGAATTAATTGTCTAGGATATATAGGTGCCTTCTCTGTACCTTTTACTATTCCCCATAAATTCCTATGCATCATTTGAAGTTGTATTTTTACATTCCAAGTATGAAAGTTAAAACCATTAAATTTTTCCAATGTAATATTCTCCATATTAACAAGAAACTTTAATCAGGAAATGAATACCTCTACACAATAATCAATTCACCTCAATTACAGTGAGTGATGGCTCTAGCATGTATATGACAGCAACAATTCACAACTCATTTCCACAAACTACAACAGCGATTGGCACAACAATTCCAAGGGCGATTTCAACGATAGACATTTCACAATGGTTTCAACAAACAGATAGAGAGTAACTCCTTCTTCTATGCACACAACAACATAATGTAGCAGCACTGATGGCTGCCAAACATAATCCTATATTCACGCACCTCAATACACAACAAACCACTCAAAAATTATACAACAAATTACAATTTGATGGATCTCTTTTTCAATTGGTGTCGTCGGGCATCCTCTATGATATTTGTGCTTAAAATTATTCTCACATGCAGTGATCTCCTCTATACAGCATGGCCTTGTTCAGTCAACCATCGGTGATCCCTTAGCTCTGATACCAAATTAGAATCAGAAGAATTAAGCTCACACAGAAAATAGATTGTATTATTGCACACCAATACATAAAGATTACAATCGTATATATAGTTGGACTTGGATCCAAATAATTCCATTCTTAGAGGGAGAAGCTGAGAGAATCTCTCAACTTCCTCAACAAACCCAAACCAAACTAAGTAAGCGTAATATTAACAATATAAGATGAGTTAATTATAGTTTTCTAGTGCGCCTTCATTGTGGTTGTTGCCTGATTGGATTGGTTTGATCTTTATGATGTCCTTAAATATTATCAAAGTATGACTGATTCATTGATTGGTTTTCCTTGCACCTAGTAGACCATTTGGAAGTTACCTTAGCTACTTGAATTTGAGTCCGACCACTATCCTTGCATTGATGATGGAAGATGTATTAATTGTTAATAATTGTGGATGTATTATTTGTTAATAATTGTTGATAATTGTGGATATATTATTTGTTGATATTGGCGGATGCATTAATAATTATTAATTGCATATGTATAATCGTCGTTACTTGTGGATGTATGAATCGATGTTAATTATGGATGTACTATTTGTAGATAATGGCAGATGTATTAATCATTGTTAATTACAGAGGTATTAACTGTTGATAGTTGTGGATGTATTAATCATTGTTATTTGTGGATGTATTAATCATGGAAACTTGCAGATGTATTGTTTTTTCTAGAAATTAATGAGAATGATTGCACGTAGAAATTTAGCGGATGTGTAATTGACGGAATTTGTGAACTTGTTTTGCCATGATTAAAAGTTTAGGGTGCCCTAGAGAAACTTTATTAATGCCTAAATGATTAAAGTATTATATAGAACGCGTGCACTAGTTAATGATTCACATGTGCAATTAATTAGTTAGATGGCTCATGCACCATGAAATAAATGAGGTTGAATGGTCGATTTGATAATAATTCTCCTTTGCAACTCTAGTTATCTTAATTTATGTATGCTCTTGGTGATTAGTATCACCTATGGTTGTACGATTAGTTATGTATTGCCTAATCATTTATATTCTTATCAAAGTAAATGGTCGTAATTTCCTTCAAGCTTCATGAGGTGTTTATGTTTTCTTTTTGTGTTTTTGTGCCATGTAAAAATTCATTCACTATGACATCGTCGAGTTGTGTGGTTATGACTTCAACGTTGATGTTATTGTCCCAATGGTTTAAAAAAAAATTTACCTGTTGTAAATCGTTTTTGGTGTCATAACAGTCAGGTTATTACATATGGTATCCAAGCAGGTTAAACCCTACGATGGTGGATATCCACACCTTCCACTAAATTAATCCCTTGATTATTACTTAGTACTAATTGAATTACCAACCTATCCTTGCGGTAATTGTGGATAGAGGACACCATAGAGATTCACAACGTGGTGTTGGGGAAGGAGGTGCGACACCTCCAGAAGCGCCCATGCCCTAGGATTCTAAACCCCAAGGGGAAGAACAACTCCTTGGGTAGGATTTGATTGTTATAAGGGATGTGAATGGTATGAGAAGATCCTTCCAGGGGATGTCAAAGGCCTTGACTAACCATATGTACTAAGATAAGGCCCGGGTGCGTGTACCCCTGAGGGTCCACAACGCGCCCCAGCCAATGTTGGTCGTATTCACGAAAAACTCTATAATATTAAAATCTTGAGTTCATGAGTGCCACAGAAAACTCAGTTGTTGAGGCATGGTTAGAGATCAAGGTGATGTGCTTTGCACTTTGCAGTTACGACCTCTTGTATGAAGGTCCCCATAGGGGGTCTTTAGCTAAAGAGAATTTATTTTCCATGGGGAAGATGCTCCTACCTTAGATAAACATGGCCTTCAAAGCTATGTTAGAGGAACAATTCAAGGAATGGTTCCAGGAGAAGTAATTGTCAGAGGAATTTTTTGAGCTCCAGCTCGATGAGTTCAATGCCTTACGACAAGGTGTTCGTATGGTGTCAGATTATGAGACCATATTTAGGGAGATACTTTGGTATGCCTCACATCTGAACACGAAGAACTTGGAGATAAACAAGTTCGTGATCAACCTTAATTTCATATTTCATGCAAAGGTAAGGATATAAATGCCTCGGACGTTGCATCATGTAGTCTAGTAGGCCTCATAGCTGAGAACGATTCACCGTCAGAGTTAGGGCATGACTCCTACATGAATTTCTAGACATACGACATCCGCTTTGCAACAATGTCACCTGTAGTAGCAACAATTTAGGTCAGTTTGGTAGAATAGACTAGAAGCTCAAGCTGCTAGGCCAATAACTTCTACTTATAATACTAGGAGAATGGACCAAAGATAATATTCTAGGAATGTGGAGAGCCACATTATCAACATGACAACTCGGTTGAGAGGGCGAGAGCAATCGATTCAATCAGACACACTGCAATAGGATATTTGGGCAAGGCCCATTAGATTCATGCATGGTGAATAATCTCCAAGCCGAGGATCGGTCCACTGTGCTTGAGGTGTTGGGTACCCTCACCAACCAAACTCTTAGTATTTATTAGATCTTGGTGCTACAGAGAGCTCTATTCATAGTACCGTGCTGAAAGGATTCAGGTAAAGGCATTCTACAGGATGAGCTTAGATTCGTCAGTATGGATTCGAGTGCCAACCAGATGGTTGGAGGAAGGGGTATGAATTGTCACTTTAACTTGGGGAATAGTGTAATATCTTGACGATGTGGTTAGTATGGAATGGCTGGAAAATGCATGAGGTGATACTCAATGGTAAGATGAAGCTACTGAGTTGGGTCGATAATGAGGGACAGACACGAGTGATCATAGGAAGAAAACAGGGAATATCCCTGAGGTTCATTTCTTCCCTACAACTACATAAGAGATCATGCAAGGTATGAAAGATTGCAATCCTTGCATTGAATGAAAAGGGTGTGGAAAAAGGCCTAGAAAACCTTCTGGTAGTACGAGAGTTGCGTAATTCTTGCTAGAGGAGTTAACAAGGTTGTCGTTTGAGAGGGAATTGAAATTTACCATCGACCTAAAATCAGGAACTGAACCGATAGCAAGAACTCCTTATTAGATGTCAACTAGTAAGTTACGGGAGTTGAAAATGCAATTGAAGGAGTTGTTGGACCTAGGAATTATACATTCAAGTGTGTCACCATGGGGTGCACCTGTTATTTTCATACAAAATAAGGATGGGTCGTGGATATTCTGCATTAACTACCATGAATTGAACAGGGAAACGTTGAAGAACCAATGTTTGTTTCCAATGATAGATTGATTTGTTTGATCATATGAAGGGCGCGAAAATGTTTTCAAAGTTTGACTTGAGATCAGGGAATCCCTAGTTATGGATCAAGGAGGAATACATTCCTACGACCATGTTTAAGATGAGGTTGGGACACTACGAGTTACTGTGTAACTCACAAATGACCCTAGGGTATTCATGAGCTTGATGAACGGGGTTTTCTCCGAGCACTTGGAAAATTTTGTTCAAGTACTCATTGAAGATATTTGGATATAATCTCGGATGAGGGAAACCAGGACAAACTTTTTCTCCTAGTACTACAGTGTCAGCGAGAGAAGAAATTTATTTTGTAAAACTATTGAAATGCTCTTTTTGGGGCATGTCATCTCAAACGAAGGTATCGTTGTGGATCCAATGAATGTAGAGGATATTATGGAGTGGCATATGATGATGAATGTCCTATAACTGCATAGCTACATGGGTTTAGCAGGATACTATCGATGGTTCATCAAGGGGTCTTCGAAGATAAACAACCCAATTATGAAATTGCAGAATAAGAACAAGAAGTTTGTGTGGACCAAGAAATGCGAGGAATGATTTCAAAGGCTCAAGGATCTATTGACAACAACATCAATAGTAAAAGTCCCTAACTTGGATGAGGACTTCTTGGTATGCAATGACGCCTCCAAGGAAGGCTTAGGCGGAGTCTTGATGCAAGATGGTTGAGTGATCGCTTTCACCTCAAGGAAGCTAAGAAGGAATGAGGAGAACTACGCGATGAATGATTTGGATTTATTATCCATTGTGTATGCCCTGAGTGTGTGGAGAAACTACCTGATTGGGAGAAAATTCGAAAAAAAAAAGGGTCATTGTGCTTTACCGTGCATTTTACGCAAGCGACTTGAAGGCGCTACAAAGGAATTGGTTGGAAATGCTTAGCGAGTACGATTTGAGAGTACCTACATATAAGGAACAATGAACAAAGTGGTATATATGTTGAGTTGGAGACCATGCCTAATTTCAGTAATACCTCTTTAGACGAATCTACGAGAAAGGATTCTAGCTATAAAGTGTGATGATGACTGGTATCCAAAGGTTAATGAATTTATCTGACAAAACACCATGTTGGTAAAAATATTTGAGGGATTTACTATGGAAAATGATGGATTAATGAGATATAATAGCCAAATTTACTTACCACCCAATGACGAATAAAGAGGTTTGATCTTAAATCAAGCTCATGAAGCTGTCTACATGGCTCATCTTGGAGTCACAAAGATGAGGACATATATTAATCCCTCATTCTTCTTGTAGGGATTAAGGCAAACATATTTATCTACATGGAAAGGTGTCTAGGACGTCAGTGAGTGAAGGATGAACACAACTATCCGACAGGATTACTACAACCACATGCTTTTCTAGGATTGAAATGGGAGGTCATTTCGATGGAGTTTATGGTTGGATTTTCATTAACTATAATGAGGCATGACTCACTTTTACTGATAGTTTTGAACTCTAACGAACAATGCACACCTTGTATCTATGCATACGATGCATCGGGCATAGGGTATAGCTAAATTTTATATTAGAAGGATAGTGAGACTGCCAGACATACCAAAAAAATCATATCCCGTAAAGGAATCGATATTTGTAAGACGATTTGGATGATTTTCCCAAGAGGCCTTGGGAACACCACTGAAATTTAGTATAGCATGTCCCTAAGATACACAGGCTGAACAAAGGAACAAACTAAATTTTGGAAGGTTGTTTTGTGTATGTGTGTGTTGGACCAATAGAAATGATGGGAATAGTTCTTACCACTAGCCAGGTTTTCATACAACAACAACCATCAATGAATGATTAAGATGGCATCGTTTAGTTTCTCTATGGGCAACCGTGTCATATGCCTTGAGTTGGGATAGACTTGAGGATGGGGTCCTGGTAGGACCATAAGTGATCTAAGAAATGGAATAGAAAATGGAAATGCTAAGACAAGGGATTAAAGATGCTCAATATCAACAAAAGAGTTACATCAATGTAGATTGCATTGCCGATAATTATGAAGTTGGCCTATCGACTAGCCATGCCTCACTCTTGAGGCGTTGCATGATGTTTTTCATGTATCGATTTGGATACTTTATGCTAGTGATCCTACACATATGATTGACATGAGTTCTTTGCAGTTATCGAGAGAGGATGCTCTCATGGTGGAACCAATCCACATTATGGACCATCGCATTCGAAAACTATGACGTCAAATATTCGATCAGGTCAAGGTCCATTGGGATAATTATAGTTCACATTCAACCACCGAGTAGGATGCATATGGTATGCATCAAAATTTTCCATTTTTTTTCATGGCTAGACCTTTAGATATGGTCAAATATTTTATTTATGCATGTATATACTGTGAAACTTCGTGACGAATTTTAAAAAAAGAGGGGATGTATGTAGCATCCTTCTCTTCAACACACCTGATTGGAGTTATATTTTTAGGAAACTTGCATGGAAGTGATCTGATTCATGATATGATTAATTGTTTTGCTTATGGATTTTGATGATGTTGTGGATATGATGATATGTATTTGATTATATTTGTATCGACGTGTGTTATTGACTGGTTTCTCCTGAGTGTGTAGGACTCGAGATTGATTGAGGATGTTGATGGCATTGATGGACCTCCTTGGAATCTGATAGAGTTAGGGAGTAGATTGTTTATGGTTTGAGAATTTTTGTTATTGCATATGTGACATATGACTGGTATATTATGATGTTGATTTTGGATCACTGACATGTTTTGTTTATGGATGCAGGATCATGATAGCTTGATAATCAGATTCACATTTGGATTAAAGTGGTCATGCACGACAACTAGAGGTATTGAGGGAGAGGTCTGGTAGCAACACTGCCACAACCTACTAACACTCTTGTCGTGGCTCGAACTATAGGTTAAAGTTTACCTAGTTCGAGAGATCCACGATGTCGTGAGGGCATACTGTGACAATTTCTCACAATGATTCTAAGGGGCACACAATAAGGCAAGGTCCTTATTCCTTAGAGTCCCTTAGTCTCCCACAGGGTCACCTAATGGAGTATTGACTCCAGGGGTTTGACATCTACCAAAATCATTGAAAAGGTGAGTGGTGCCCTTGGACAACATAGTGCGTCTTGAAGGGCACGACGCATAAATAAAACATGAATGCAGGTGAGTGGCACGCTTGGAGCACGTAGTGCGTATTGAAGAGGATGTCGTGAATTTAACTCTGGGAAGTTAATGAACGTAGTACCTAGAAAACTATGTCTCCTTAGGACTTGGTCATCCTTAAAATGAATGATTACATGAGTAAATATTAATAATTATAAATTCACTTAAAAATGTTTGTGGAGCCTAGTGAATTTGAGGCCTAGGTCCAAGTAGGACTTGTGAACAAAAATAAAACTAAATGGACAAAGGGGGGGATGAAGATAATTCAAACATAAATAATTAAATTAAAATTTTAATTGAGTATTTAAATATTTAAAAGATTAATTATTGGCTAAGTACAATCTTTCTAATTCAGAACTTAGACCAAAAAGGGGAAACTTAAATAAAAAGGGGAATGTGGAACATAGAAAGGAATCTATTCTAGAGAACTTTCTAATTTCGAACTCAACTAGGATTTAAGAAAGGTGTTAGTCATTAAAATGAATGTAAGGGAATAAAGGGGCATCGAGGAGAGTTTTTAGGAATGCTTTTAGGTGGGTGAGAGAAATTGGTCATTTAAATTAAATATTTAAATGAATTTCTGGTGCAACTAAGGGTTCAAATGACATGTGTACAGGAGAGATTTTTCCTAATTAATTTAAAAAAAAATAAAAATTAATGTGGGTTTTGGGAACAAGTCACTAAGAAATATTTATAAAAGGAATGGAGGAGGAGGAGAATGGATCACAACTAGTAGGCGTAAGGTTACGTTTCTGATATGTTTCTTGACTGATTTTTCTTGTGGGAGTTGGGATACCCAACTCAATTCAGGAGTGGTAGCTTGGCCTTGCGAGGTGATATAGGAACTATATTTATTTGTTTTGTGTGCATGGCCCCTTTGTGTCTCGAGGGAATCATGGTTAGCAAGCAGGAGACAAGAGGGAGCCCAAGTGCATAATATCGACATTTGAATCTTCTCCTTCATTACAGTAACCCTAAACAATGTTGATTTCATTAATTTTCGAATTAAATGTGTTGGATTTTATTACATATGTATTCTTGAATTTTATTCCGAGATTTAAAATTTTGTGGAGACTTAATTTAATCGTGTAGATGTGGTGAATATGTCTTGTATTCATTCTCCACGAGGAATTCTCCCATCCTTATGTTTTCTTCATGGTTTATTGTTAGTTTTTTCTCCTTGGAAAACGCTCGCGATGAACTTTAAATGGATGGGTCATTGCCTAAGCTATTTCATATTATCCCTGGAAACCCAAGGTTTGGATTTTATTGGTTTGTCTACATTTTCTTTCTTCCTTACACCATGACTGGTCTGCCTTTATCTCCACGCATATTCTTCATTGATTCGATGAATTACCTCTTATCACTCAATGATTTATTTATTTATTTATTATATTTTTCTCAACGTTTTTGAAGAGGGACACAACTTATTATTTTATTGCTTGCTCATGAATCCATTAATGAAGCTCTCTGCCTTACGATGGATGTTGCTCAACTTGTAAATCTAAATATTATATTTACATCGTTGGATTTTCTTTTTACACACCCGTTACCCTGTCCCTCATCGTTGGACCTGTAGGTGCTTGTGTTTTATCTCTCACGCTCTCACTCAACATCAAATTCATATTTTCCTAGCATGTGAGTAGAGAGATCCCAAGTTTTACTTAAAACCATTTATACAGAACCACTGATGTTTGCCTCACGATTTTACCAGAATGTTTGGAAATTTATGCTTTGTGATTAACCTTTGCATTGATTGTTCACACCTCAGTGCTTCACTTCTTCTTACCTTAGAAAAATATGGCCTCAGCCTTTGCATGGCACAACCATGCTCCTTCCGCGAATTTAGGCATTTACCAACGATTTGGGTAATTCCTTTAACTCTGCAATTCATATCTTTACCAACGATTTGGGGAATTCCTTTAACTCTACAACTTGTATCTTTACCAACGATTTCGGTGAGTCCTTTAACTCTGCAAATCATATTGTTACCATATTCCTTTAAATATACAACTCATATCTTTACCAGTGATTTTGGGAAATTCCCTTAACACTGCAACTCGCATCCTTACCAACAATTTAGGGAACTTCATTATTTGTGGATGTATTAACTGTTGACAATTGTGGATGTATTAATCATCATTATTTGTGGATGTATTAATCGTGGAAAATTGTGGATGTATCGTTCGTTCTAGAAATTAGTGAGAATGATTGCACGCAGCGATTTAGCGAATGTGTAATTGATGGAATTTGTGCACTTTTTGTGATATGATTAAAGTTTAGGTTTCCATAGGGAAAATTTATTAATGCCTAAATGATTAAAGTATTAGATAGAATGTGCACACTAGTTAATGATTCACATGTGCAATTAATTGGTTAGATGTCTCATGCACCATGAAAAAAATTAGGATGAATGGTCGATTTTATAATCATTCTACCTTGCTCCTCTAGCTATGTTAAGCTATGTATGCTTTCGAATTTTTTATGCTCCTGGCAACATATATCACCTATGGTTGTATGATTAGCTATGTATTTCCTAATCATTTATATTCTTATCAGAGTAAATGTTCATAAGTTTCTTCAAGTTTCATGAGGTGCTTATGATTTCTTTTTATGTTTTTGTGCCGTGTAAAAATTAATTCATTATGACATCATCGAGTTGTGTTTCTAGGAATTCAACGTTGATGTTATTGTCCCAATGCTTTAAAAAAAAAAAACTTATTGAAAGTCGTTTTTGGTGTTGTAACGGTCGGGTCGTTACAAAAGACAAAGACAACAAATAACTCATGATCAAGCGCTTGTGTGATTTATCAATTTCTTGTTTATCAATGTTATTTCATGCCCTTACATTACTATAATATGCAGGAATGTATGTTTCCAAACTCAAAGATGACCGACACACGTACTCTATATATACGACCTTGGCCTCGTTTCATTTGAAATTGTGTAGATTAATGTCGTGAATGGAACTCCCAACAATATACCCATTGTCATTGTTATTCTCTCTATTTTCATCGCCTATGTTGTAAAAAATCAACATCGTGCCAATTAGGCCCATGCGTTTGGTGGAAATAATAAGGCGTTGGAGGGAATTTCATATTTAAATAATGATTTTGTACTAATAGACTTTAATTTATGGAGAAAATAAGTACTTAGATGAGAGCAAAAAACAAAGACAAGAAATAATTGATGAAGCTTGTGTAATTTATATCAACTAGTACTTGTTTATGGACATTATCAAATTTCCTTACAGTACTATATGCATGAACGTGTGTCTTGAATGGATTTTAAAAGGAACAATGAAATGACATTGTACTAGGACTACACATGGTCAAAAGTGACTTGTGAATGAGGCCAATGTTGAAATTTTTTTTAACTGTTTTTGTATGCACTGAAATTTGATATGACTAGACTATTCACATTCATTAATGATATGTGATGGTTTATGGACTCAACTATGACTCACAAACACACTTGTTTCCATTATTAATTCATCATGTAAACCATAAACCCTATTTTTCTTTCAAAGTACACAAATTCGTTCACACCAGTTTTAAGTTTGCATCAACCTTTCTTCATTTTTATTTTAGGTTCTACATTGTATATGCAATGTATGTGTGTCATAATTGTGATGAAAAATCCCTCTTTTTGTTCGTTGTTTAATAAACACCATAAAAATATGCATGTTGAGATGGTGTTGTATCAATGTCACTAAGTATTTCATGCGTCGATGGCATCATTATGGTGCCATTGTAGTGTCATATTTAAATATCATTATGGTGTCATGGTAGTGTCATATTTAAATATGCATGCATTGACGATATACGAGGTTTTCCATACTCAAATATGACTCACACCCCCACTCTATATATCCGATCTCAACCTCATTTCATTTAAACTTTCTCGGATTAATGTCACGGTGCATGGAACACCCAATAATATACCCACAATCATCTCTTTATTTTCATCGCTTATGTTGTATAAAACCAACATCATGCCAATTAGGCCCATGCGTTTGGTGGAAAGAAGAAGGCACGAGAGGGAATTTTGTATTTAAATAATGATTTCGTACCAATAGTCTTTAATTTTTGGAGCAAAGAAGTACTTAGATTAGAG
>JZKD02S1672762.1:1071060-1139857 GCA_000966675.3 Picea glauca
TATATTATTTGGAAAAGTATTTGGGCGTTCATTGAATAATTTCCAACCATCTTTTTTCCCGAAATAAACCCCAAGTGTATTTCAGATTCATTAAGTATGAAAATTTTGATTTTTAAAGATTTTGAATAGTGCAAAGACTCCAGGATATCCAAAGCTTTGTTCTTAAGGTAAAAATTTAAGTTCAGTTTCAACACCGAGCACTTTGAATTTTGAGCAAAATTTGATCCCCTAGATCAATTATGGATTAAGGAGGAAGATATCCCTAAGACCACATTTAAGATGAGATTCATACACTATGAGTTTACTTCTTTACCATTTGGACTGATGAACGCACCAAGGGAATTCATGAGTTTGATGAATGGGGTGTTTCGTGAATACTTGGAAAGTTTGTTCAAGTATTTATCGATGACATACTGATTTATTCCATGATGAAATAAAAACATGAATAACACTTGATATTGTTCCTATAGTGTCTAAGAGAAAATGGATTGTACGTGAATATATCGAAATGTTCTTTTTACCAATCAAGGATTCATTACTTGGGACATATCATTTATGGTGAAGATATCACTGTGGATCCATAAAAGTAGACGTCATTATGGAATGGATAGAACCGAAAAACATATAATAAGTATGTAGTTTTATGGGTTTATCAGGATACTATCGATGACTCATCGAAGGTTTTTTGAAAATAGCAAGTCCAATCATAGAATTTCAAAAGAAAAACAAGAAGTTTGTTTGGACAGAGAAATGTGCAGAAGCATTTCAAAATCTCAAAAAAATTTTGATGATAGTGTTGATACTAAAAGTCGTCGACATGAACAAGGAATTATTGGTATGCACAGACGCATCCAATGAAGGATTGGGTGGATTTTCTATGCAAGATGGTCGAGTGATCGCTTATATTTCAAGGAAACTAAAAAAATATGAGGAGAACTACACAACAGATGACATGAAGTTATTAGCAATTGTATATGCCTTGAGATTTTGGATACATTATCTTATCGACAAAAAAAATTGAATTAAAAACAAATCACTGTGGATTGCAGCATATATTTACACAAAGTGACTTGAATGCGTGACAAAGGCGTTGGTCATAATTACTTAGGAAATACAAATTTGATATTACTTACATTAAGGGAATGATGAATAGAGTAGTAGATGCATTGAGTCAGAGACCACGCATATTATCGGTAATACCTCTTAAGAGGAATCTTCAAGAAAATATTCTATCTTTGTAGTTTGACGATGACTGGTACAAAGAAGTTAAGAATAATATAATTTGGAAAAAATACCCTGTTGGTACCAAAGTATGAAGGTTATTCATTAGACAACAATGGATTGTTGAGATATAACGATAGAATTTACGTACAACCTAATGACAAATTAAGAAGCTTGATTCTAATTGAAGCTCATCGAGCATAATACATGGCTCATCTGGGAGTCACGAAGATGAAGGAAGACCTTAATACTTTATTCTTCTAGAAAGAAATGAAAACAGACATAGTTAGTTAAGTGGTGAAAAGTCTAGAATGTAAGCAAGTGAAGGATGAACATAGACATCTAGAAAGATTGTTATAGCCACACGTTACTCCTGAATTGAAATGGGAGGTCATTTTGATGGATTTTATTGTTGGATTTCCACTAAAGGAAAGGGGACACGATTTGATTTTTGTGGTAGTTGACACTCTAACTAAGAGTGAAAACTGTATTCCAGTGCATACCACATATGAGGCACCGTACATAGCTAGATTTTTTTTCAACGAGATTGTAAGATTACATGGTGTACCAAGAAGGATCATATCCAATTGATGGTCAGTGTTTACAGGACGATTTTGGACCAATTTCCAAGAGCCACTAGGAACACAACTGAAATTTAGTACAACATATC
This sequence comes from Picea glauca, assembly GCA_000966675.3. Lineage (NCBI taxonomy): Eukaryota > Viridiplantae > Streptophyta > Pinopsida > Pinales > Pinaceae > Picea > Picea glauca. Next base: position 1,072,952 of record JZKD02S1672762.1, read on the forward strand.
ACCCAAAGACAAACGGACAAACAAAAAGGATGAAAAATATTTTGGAGGATATGTTGCACCTGTATGTAATGTACCAATAGAAATATTGGGAAGACTTATTGGCATTGGTAGAATTTTCATACAACAATAGTTACCAAAGTAAAATTAAGATGGCACCATTTGAGTTTTTGTAAAGGTGACCATGACAGACGTCATTGAGTTGGGATCGACTAAAGATAGSGTCCTAGTAGGACCAAAAGTTATTCAAGAAATGGAAGAACGGATGCAATCGAAAAAAAAAAGGATTAAAGAAGAAGAGGATCGACGGAAGAGTTATGTTGATGTACATCACGTTGACCGCAGTTACGAAGTTGGTGACATCGTTTCTTGTGGGTAAAACAAAAGAAGAGTTCAATAAAGTTTGGAAAGGGTTCTAAACTCTCTCCTAGGTTTGTGGGACCTTTCGAGGTTGTTGAAAGGAAAGGACCCATGTCTTATCGACTAGCCTTGCTTGATTCTTTGAGGCGTGTGCATAATGTTTTTCATGTGTCTATTTTATGACATTATATTAGTTATCCATCACATGTTATTGGCATGATTTCTTTGCAGGTTTTGGATGAGGATTCTCTCATAGCAGAGACAATCTACATTCTGGACCATTGCATTCGACAAATATGCCATCAAATATTTGATCAGGTTGAGGTCCAGTGGGACAACTATAGTCCACACTTGACTACCTGGGAGGATGCATATGATATGCATCAACAATTTTCATACTTTTTTGATAGATTAAACATTTAGATCTATGTTAGATACATTTATTTACTTGCATCTATATATTGTACAAACTTCGGAATGAAGTTTAAAACAAGAGGGGGTGTATATAACATCTCTCTCCACTGAGTACACTTGTATTGACATATTCTTTGAGGACACTTGTTCGCAAGTGATCTGGTTATGGTATATTATGATTTCATTTCGATTATGGGTTATATATATGATGATGATGCATTGTGACTTATTCTTAATATGATGTATATATATTGGCAAATGTTAATGTTTTCTAAGTGTGTACGACAGATGACAGGTTGTGGATGTTGATTGCATCAATGGACTTCTTTGGACTCCATATTGAGTTAGGGAGTGGATTGTATTTATTGGAGTATTTGGTTTTACTCACATGTGATGTATAGTTGAATTCAATATGATTTATGTATATGGATTATTGACACTTTTTTTGTGAGTGGATGCAATCTTGAAGATGCTTTTTAATCTAAGTCACATAAGGAGTTAACATTGAAGGGGCCATGTACAGAAACATGACATTGAAGGATAGGTGTGGAAGCGTCCTTGTCACTGCCTACTAGCACTCCCACCATGGTATGAGTTGTAGGTTAACGATTACCTAGTTCAAGAGGTCCACAATGTCATGAAGGTGGACTGAGACAACCACTCAATAATATTTCTAAGGGGCATGCAATAAGGTGAAGTCCTTATTCCTTATAAGCCCTTAGTCTCTTACAAGTTCAACCGAATGGAGTGTTGACTCGAAGGGTCGGAAAAACTTCCAAAACCAGTCTAAAGAAAGTGGCACCCTTGGAGCATGGAGGTGTGTCTTGAAGGGCACATCACGTAATTAAAAGATGAGTCAAATAAATCTAGGTGGCCTAGAAAACATTAAAATGTTTAGACCTAGTTAAAAAAAAATGATTATTTAACCATTAAATTATGAACCTAGAATTCTAACAAGAGTATAAGCCTAAGTCTAGACTAAATTCAAGTCTAACTTAATTAAGAGACTAGTTAAAATATTAAATAAATTAAAAGGATTTAAAATAAAATCAAACTCTAGGAAGAATATAAATAACAATTTAAAAGAATGGATAAATTGTTGTGCATGAAAATAATAAAATTGATTTTTAAAATAGAAATTAATAAAACATGAGAGAATATGTTTACACATAGAATAAGTATTTTGACTCAAGCTACCAATAGTCTAATTAGAAGAAGACTCATAATCCAGATTTAACTAAGATCTAGTTAGGAGACACTCATTAAATGATAATTTGGGAAACAAAGGGACAACTAAGAGAGAAAATAGAAATACATTGGTGGAATGTGAGAGAAATTGAATTTTTAAATAAAATATAAATGGTAATTACTTGTGCAACTTAGAGAGAGTGCGACAAGTGTGTGGGTGAATAATAATAACTAAATTAATTAAAAAGATAATTAATTGTGGATGAGGACTTGTTTCATTCAGTATTTTTCTATATAATAAACGTGATAGAAGGGAAATGGATATCTCTTATGATTGGTAATGTTATGCTGCCAAAATTTGGTGGACTATGTTTTACTTGTGAGAATTGGGATACCAAGCTTGTAGAAAGAGTGGAAGCTCTTCCTTGTGAGGAAAGTCTTGAAGCTATTGTTGTTGGTTTATTTTTTTGGCTCCTTTACAGCTCAGGGGGTTAAGGGGGAAAAATAGTACCCCTAGCATTGGTTGGGACGTACCGGTGAAGTTTCAATGATTAACAAGTGGGATTACAAAAGGAGCACAAGTATTGAAAGACATATTCAATTCTCAGTTTTCATTGGTTCTCGTATTTTAAGTTATGAGTTTTATTTGTAATAAGAATAAATTCATTAATTAGAGATTTGTAAACCATTGCGGATCTATTTGAAATCATGGAATAAAGTTGTATTTTATTGTAGATTTATTATTTATTCTATAAATTTTAAATTGATTAGTCTCTATAGTACCAATTCGAATTTCTAGAATTTAAAATTTATAGGAATGATGTCAATTTATATACAACCCAGAAATTGATGGATATTGATTCGCTGACAAGTTAGTTTAATTCGTAAATGGAAGTTTTGTATGATCATGATGTAAATGTTTATCATTCCAGATCTTGAAATTATGTTTGGTCTCTTTAAAGTTTATTACCTATAGTAAACACAAAGTTATGGGGGCGTTATTAATATAGTTACATAACCGAAACATTAACCTTGAGATCATTGGCGTTTTCGGATTTAGACTCATCTTGAAAAAATTTCGAATGTTGCTTCCATTCTCATCAACAGAGTCGGAATTTACAATTCCCACTTGGTTACTACGACTGGTATGGTCGTCTTTATCATTTTACATTTTCGAGGATGATTTCCTTGTGAGTGTTGCATAACATTACTTTCTGGAGCTAGATTTGTGGATTCATTACATTTCTTTTTAATTGGAAATCCTGAACTTAAGTTTTCGATTTAATTTGAATTCGTAGGGATGTTGCAAATTAATTACAATTTGAAGTTTGTATTATGCCATTGGTCATTGCAAATTTTAATGGCATTTGTATATAGAAAGAAGTCGTAGATCCAATTAAATTTGATGGTGAAATGATTAATCGATTTATATTTGGGCGTTGTTATTTTTATCACAATTCCTGAGTTGAAATTTTTTTATTGTTGTTTATAATTTACAATCCAATCTTATAAATGCGTAAGGATGTTGTAGAATCTTTTGGAAATTCTAAATCCAAAATTGAGATAGCTACTATAGAAATTAATTACAAACCGGATTTGGTAACTCATATAATCGTCGTTTTTGAAATTTTTTTATTTTTTCTTAATTATGTCGAAAAGCATACACTTATTTATAATGGGCACAATTAATGATCTTTTAATTTTAAATTCTAATATGATGGTTAAGCATTGTCCTCCAAAATCAATGCGTCAAATTTATTGTTCATAATTTCCTTGCATTTATGAAGGCATCTGTTAATATGTTTACTTTTTTACATTTACCTAATCACATTATAAATTTACTTTAAAAATACATAATTGCCACCTTCAAATGATTAAGGAGGATTAAAATATATGCAAGCCAAGTTTATATATTAAAAAACACTCTGCACACATTTCATTTTTTATATCTGAAAGGTCGTTTGATGCCACGACCTGCACAGACGTTTTATGTGCGCTCTGTGTTGGAGTCGGCTCAAACTCTTGTTATGAATGAAACCCTTTCAACATTCTCCAACCGCGAGTCAGCTGTGCTAGTTTATGACATTTGTTGTAAATAGCAGTTGGGTCATCTCTTAGATTTAAGAGGTGTAGATTTAGTTTTTATTACAACCCTAACTCCTCCTTACAACTGTTAGTGATTACTCGACGTCATCTAATAGTCATCTCTACTCTTCGCCAAGTCCTTTTACAGTGCGACTATTGTTTTTCCTTCGTCGTTGAGTTTATTGTTGCTTCTTCCATCGCACTCCTTACGGACTGTTTGTTACTCAATTCATTAATGCGCTACTCCTGTACATAGAATTCACATCCTAATATATATGGATTAAATTATCAACACAAGAGATTTATTTCATGGATTTCCACATAATCTGAAACGATAGTAAGGTTATGTTCCTTCTCCTTGGATATTATTATCATATACTTCCTTGATAGCTTGTAGAGATTAGGTGGAAGTCAGGCATGCACATTACAATTATGACTCTACTCTTCACTAGCAGACTTTATAAGAAAACGTGGAAAGAATAAGTCATAGGAATAAGGGTATTATTTAAAGTATATTTAATAACAAAAGGGTGGCAAGGATAATTCTTAGGATTAAGGTATTTTTTTAAGGTACATAAAAGAAGTGGCAAAGTTAAGCCATATAAAATATGGATACCCTTAATTAGAATGGATAATTAATTATCAATATATGTGGTAATTTGTGTAGAATCAAGGATATCTTGATATTGTAATTTATTAAAGAATTAATAGAATATATTATTAAGTAATAATGTGAGATTAATTTTAGAAAATTTAGAGAAATATTGAATAGATACTTGATTCTTGGTAATAGAGATGACTTTGTGATGTGATTGAATCTAGACATTGTGTAGCTTCTTATGGGGTGAAAATAGTATTGAAGGATTGTCAAAAAAAAAATCTAGTATAATGAGTTTTTGAACGTATTGGGTTGTGATATGATCATGCATCTTACTGTTATTTCCATGTCCTGAGTCCAAGTTAGAAGAAGACATGGGAATACATACCTCCATGTTCCTTAGAACAGTCACGAGTCCCGAGACATTTAATGGTCAAAATCAATTGGATGAATCTTGGACTTGAGCATTGATTATGTGTATTGGAGGTCCTAACCTTGTAGGTAGGTTGGCTAGTTAGACATATTTGTAATGTCTATGTGATGAGAATAATTTATTAGTTATAATGATGATGGATTTGATTGTTGTCGTGTTGGGATGTAAATAAAAATAAAATTTGTATTATTGAAATATGTTAATGTAGTGTAAATTTTGTTCTTATGATGTTTAAAAAATAATAATTTACCACTATTGTACTAACTTACAGTGATGTCGTAACAGAGGGATCATTACATATGTTATCAGAGCGAGTTTGAGCCTACGGCAATGGACTGTTATGCCTTCCACTGTGTTAAATAAATGATTAAAAATGTATCGCTAATTAATTTTGAAATTGTCCATGCAAGTAATCATGGTTAGAGAATGCAGGGGAAGTAGACGAAGTGGTGTTGCAGAAAGAGGTGTGACACCTTCAATAGTCTCTATGCTAGAGGGATCTAATCATTAAGGATATGAGCAGACAACTGAACAGGAGCAGGTTGTTGCATAAGATGTGGTAGGTATGATGAGATCCTTGAAGAGGATGTCAAAGGTGTTGAGAAACTTCCTGGATCATTATGAGGATAGAGCATCTGTGTCAAATGAGGGTTCACATTGTGCACTAGCTAGTAGTAGTAGCATACACAGAGAACTCGAGAAGGTGAAATTTCCCGAGTTCTGGGGTACCACGAATGACTTAGCCACTGAGGCATGGTTGGAGAGCATAGAGATGTGCTTCACACTTCATGATTACACCTCCAACATGAAATTTTGGATGGAGTTCATTAAGCTAAATGAGAGTGCTCTAGTTTGGTGGAAGACGCTCCTACCTCAACTAAACATGGTCATTGAAGAATTGTAATGGGAGTTGTTCGAGGAACAGTTCCAGAAGAGGTATTTGTATGAGAAATTCATTGAGTGTGAGCTTAATGATTTGAACTCCTTACAACAAGGTGGTTGTATGGTACCAGAGTATGAGGCTAGGTTCATGGAACTACTTAGGTATTCTCTAAATCTAAACATGGAGAAGTTAAAGGTCAAGAAGTTTTTGTTCAAATTTAACTTCAACATGCATGTGAAGGTGAGGATCATAATGCCTCAGATGTTGCATGATGCAATTCAGAAGGATCTTATAGCTAAGGAAAAACTAAACAATGGGGGTCATGGAAGGACTCCTTCTAGATCGATCGAGTAGATGACATTAGGAGCACAACAACATTAGACACCAGCTAGATAGACTCCTGGGCATCGAGATATGCCCAGAGGACCTATGTTCTTGACACCACGATGAAAGACTCCTTAGTAGAGGACTCCTTAAAGAGGACCATAGTAGTAGTAGAAATGTCATCTGCAACAACAACATTTTATCTTTGTTTAGCATAACATAACAGGATCATAGATTGTTAGGCAAACAAATTCTACTTTGGGGACCAGGAGCACTGGACTGAAGACTTGATGTTGGACATGTGGGTAGCCGCATTACCAGCGATATTTTCATATTGAGAAGACCAATGTGTCTAGATCATCAGGACCCACTACAATTAGAGATTTGGGTAAGGCCCAAAAGATACATGCAATGGTGAACAACCTCCATGTTGAGCTACTATCCACTTTGCTCAAGACGTTAGGTATGATCATCGACCAATATTTTAGTATTTTGATAGATCCAAGTGCTAAAGATAGATTTAGGTCTAGTATCACCTCTACCTCTACCCATTCCTCCTCTTCCTCTACCTATGAATCCTCCTTTGTTCCCCTGTGGATCCATGTTCTGATACTATGGTGCTTGATTATACTGTGTGGGTTGCTAAAACTATGACACTGCTTGAAATTCTTGTGCATTGCCAAACTATGGCACAGTCTATCATGTCATCTACTCAACTTGTATCATGAATGGATCTAAGGTTATTTCCTTCATTAACTTTGGGGTTATACAATTTTTGTCTTCATGTCCAACTGACTTACAAAAGTTACATAAAGAACTCTTTGGTTTTTTCTTGTACTTCTACATCATATGGAATTTATAAGTATCATGCCCATGTGTCTTGTATATTTCACACCAAGGCCCTCCTGTAAGCAATGGATTTGACATCCATATTCCCAAGTACTACACAAATTTCAAACACTCATTCTTGTGATGCCCCTCTGATCTACATAGGGTACACCACACTAATTTTCTCTTCTCCCAAATTTTATTATGGTTTAATTTCACTGTCAAGTTCTTCATGTCTTCCTTCAACTCTTCTATAGATGGATCTATATAATTATACTGATTCTCCTCTAACTGCATCACTTCTTGTAGTGTCTTTTCCTGGTTTTGAAATGTTTATTGTCTTAATGGATATTTGAAATGTGGTAACAGATAATTTATAAAAACTTGTTTGTGCTACATGTCAGAAATGGGATACTTTAGTTTACCTTTCAATGTCTTGAACTTTTGATCGATGTCCTATACGGACTCTCCTGGTTTCTATATAACCTCAATCATCTCATTCATAAATTGATCCTCTGATTTTGGCCTCTGAAACTCAATGATCAGTGCCTGCTTGATATCTGCTATTGTTCCTGATGCACCCTATTGGTCCTAAAGTCTTCACTTGACTGGTAAAAGGGTAGTGTTGGCACAAAGGCAGACCCAGGGTTCAAATCTAATAGTGCACCAGCAAAACCTAACTACTGGCCCTTTTGGAAACACCTGTGAAGTAGATGAAGTCTCACTTGAAGTAGTAATAGGGGGGTTGCATGACATAGGTGTCTACAACTAGAGGAAGTGCAAGATGAATCTAGAATAACAATGCAAGATAACCTAGAGATTCTTATTATTCTTAACTTCATGAAGTGAGTTATATCTTCTTATCTTTAGCAGGAAAAATAAAAATGCAATCATAGTATAAAATATGGAAAATAACACAACATCAACCACATAGAACAACAAGATTTTACATGGTTCTTCCTCTCCCTAGGGCTACGTCCACAGAACCATGTTTATTGATAAAGTAGATAAAAATACATAGTTCTATCTATGCACTCAGCTACAGATCTTTCTCTCTCTCCTCGTTATCCCCCAACCCTATGCACCCAACTCCAAAGTCAATCTTTGCACCCAACTGAAGATCCAAAATTACAAGAATTCTCTAAGACATAACACTTTTACCTCTCAATCTCTCCATATCTCTCTCTAAACTCTTCTAGACCTCTATTTATCTTTCCATGGCTCTTAGAAACCATAGACCAAAGTCCAAGTGCCAAAACCCTAGGTACCAAATCCATAGGTCCACATAACCCGCCTTTTAAGGACTTCATCGGCCTGTTATTCCTTCTTCTCCGCGAGTTGCTCTAAAGCACCCATTGGTGTCTTCTTCCTCTTGCTGAATTTTCTACGATCCATCTTCCTTGTTTCTTTGTCTTCCTTGATCTTCTCTTTCAATGAATTTCTTTTCCTTACTTCATTCCTTCTTTTAATATTCTTTAACCACTTTGACCCTTCCTCGGTTTGTGTGCCTTCTGCACACTTAATAATTTGTCTTTCTTCTTATTTAATCTTCTCTTTCTTCCTTAATGCATGACCAAGGGCCAACATGCCCCCAACACTCACATGTGACTCATCCCGAGTCATTGTAGGGTTGAGCCTCCTGTATTACTTTGACTGCAGACTGCATAGATCAAGCTATGATTTCTGCTCTGTCCCTCCCTATATTGTGTAGACTATCTTTTCTGTGTCTGGTACCCAATTTAAACTGAACCCGGTACCTAGACCCTTCTTCCTTTATTTTACTAAGAGTTGTGAGGCAGTTGGTTGTCATAATACAACTTCATCTGACTCCCATTTACTAAACCATCCTTCCATTCTCCATTTAGGGTCTTCAATTGTGTAGCTCCTCCTTCAGTAACATAGACAACCTCAAATGGCCCAAGCCAATGTGTCCTAAACTTTCCTGAATGCTTCATGAACTTGTTGTCATACAAAATTACCATATCTCCTTGTTTAAATGTTTTCTTCTTGATATGTCAGTCATGGTGAGATTTTTCTCGTTCTTTTTATACCTACTGATGAAATCCTCCAATGAATTTGTCTTCCTCTAGTTCCATCAACTGTGTGAGCATGTCTTGAAAAATGTTCGTGTCATCCATACCTATAAATGATGCAATTCTTAGACTAGGAACCAAATATTCCATAGGTACCATTGCTTCCATGCCATAACTAACTTGAAGGGATTCTGCATTGTTAATTTTTTTCAAGTAGTTCAGTAAGCCCATAACACTACTGGAATTCTCAAATCCCAATCATCTTTGTTAACACTGCAAATTTTAGTCAGCACTATCTCCAATATCTTATTGAAAGCTTCGACTATACCACTTTCCTGTGGGTGGTATGGTGTGCTCTTCTGATGGTGAACATTGAACTCCTGATTCAAGTCTTCAATAGTTTTGTTAATGAAGTGTGTGCGTTGATCACTCATAAGGATCTTCGGGCATCGAAATATGGTTATGATATCATCAAATATAAACCACACAATTGTAGATGCAGTGCAATCTTTAACTTCTCTAGCTTCTACCCATCTGGTCAAATACTCTATAGCAGTGATAATGTATCGATCTCCTGTGTGCTTCCCTGGTGGGTTGATAGGTCCCACAAAGTCAATAGCCCATTTATCAAATGCCTGTAAAGTTAGTTTAGGTGATAAAGGCATCTCATCCCTTCTGGATGGATTCCCTACTCTTTGACATACATCGTAGGCTTTGTAGTATTCCTTAGCATCTTTATGTAGAGTGGGACACTAGAGGCCGGCTCTGAGAACCTTCTGCGATGTTTCTTTCCCTGCATAATGTTGTCCTACGATGCCTTCATGTGATTTTGCAATGATCAATGGTCTTTCCGACTCCATAACACATCTTTTCAAGATCTCATCTGGTCCCATATTATATAACTTTCCAGCTATAATTTGAAAATATGCAACGCATACTACCAACTGTTTCTTCTAAATAATTGTATATTCGTGAGGTTTCATTCCTGTGGACAGGAACTGGACTATCTCGATGAAGTGATCATCAACTTTTCTAATAGCCAACAACTATGCATCTAGTACTATATCATCCAAGCTGGTAGGTTCCTCTCCATGTTCTAACCTGGATAAGTGGTCAGGTCCCTTGTTCATTCTCCCTGTCTTGATCACGATCTCAAAGTCATACTCTTGGAATAATAATATCCATCTGCATATTCTTCCCCCAAACACTGGCTTGTTGACTAAGTACTTCAATGTAGAATGATCAGTAAACATCTTAAAATGTCCTCCCAACAAGTAGTGTCTAAACGTCTGCAACGTATATACTATAGCTAAGCCTTCTCTTTCAATGGTAGTATAATTCATTTCAGATGTAGATATCTTCCTGCTAGGGAAGGCTATAGGGTGGTTAATATCTCCTACACCTAGTTGTGCTAAAAATACTCCTAATACAATGGATGAAGCATCGACATGAACATGGAATTCCTTACTCCAATCTGGAAAAACCAAGATAGGCACAGTGACCATTCTATTCTTTAATGTGTCGAAGCTCTACTAGCATTCCTTTGTCCATTGAAACTTGCTATCCTTCTTTAATATATTTTCCATAGGTGATGTTATCTTTGTGTAAACCTTGATAAACTTTCTATAACATCCAGTGTGTCCGAATGCAGTGCGCAACTGTCTCACCGAAGTAGGAGGAGGTAGATAAACAATGATAGAAATATTGGAAAGATCTACCAACAACCCCTTCTTACACACAATGTGTCATAACAACACTCCAAAAGGTGAAAAGAAAATACACTTCTTCAAGTTCATGGAAATCTGACGGTAGGCGCAGTCCCTGAATTTTCTGGTTCTTCTCAGCAAAGTTCTTCAGTCTCTACTTCCTATGCTTTTGCGAACTCTAAATACTCTTTGTCTTATCGCCCTACTTCTCCACTGTATAAATATTCGTCTTGTGCCAATGTCTTGTAACTCTGCTTAAACAGGTTCACAAGAGGAACCTTTTTGAATGATCTCCCACTGCACATGTGTTCATCCTCTTTGTCACTTTCATTGTCTAAATTCTTGAACATTATCTTAAAAATCCAATTGATTACCATATATTCAGGATATTCTTCTCATGCAATATCATCTTAATCTTCAGTTTCAAATATCGTATAAAATTTCCTCTAGGTCCCTTGAAAAAATATCTCTCTGCTTGGCTATATGATTCCACTCTTTCAATAGAAAATTCAGCAATGCACCCTCTAATAGTTCTATCAAACCAGAGATCCATCGCTCTAGACACAACGTTATCAACTCTGTTGACTTTCTTAATCAACGCCACCATACAAACCACAGGTGGTCTAGATCTGATTTCAAAATGAGTGTCTATTATTATGGCTAACCACTCGTACAACTCCTTATGGACTCCTGCAAAGAAAATCTCATGAACATTAGTAAAGATGTACCTTCCCAACTAGTCTTTTGTACTAATGCTAGGGTTCTTGTTCTGAGCTTCAACGAATTCCCTTTCTTGTTCTTCTATCCACTTCTGAATATCTATTTTCCATGAAATCCACCTTAACATACCCTCAAGAAGATTTGGGTGTCGACAATGGAACCATTTGTTCACACAAAGGCATACCCAGGGTTCAACCCTAATAGCGCACCAAAAAGACCTAACTATTGGACCTTTCAACAACACCTAAGAAACAAATGAAGACTCACCTGAAGTAGCAATAGGGGGGTTGCAGGACACAAGTGTCTACAACCAGAGGAAGTGCAAGATGATTCCATAATAAGAATGCAAGATAACCTAGAGATTCTTATTATGCTTAACTTCATGAAGTGAGTTATGTCTTCTTATATTTAGCAGGGAAAATAACAATGAAATCATAGTATAAAAGATGGAAAATAACACAACATCGACCACATAGAACAACAAGATTTTATGTGGTTCACCCTATCTCTAAGGCTACATCCACATAACCATGTTTATTGATAAAGTAGATGAAAATACACAATTATATCTTCAGACTTAGCTACAGATTCTTGTCTCTCTCCTCTTTATCCCCCAACCCTTCTCACCCAGCTATAGAGTCGATCTTTGCACCCAGATGAAGATCAAAAAATACAAGAATTATCTAAGACATAAAACTTTTACCTCTCATTCTCTTGATATATCTCTCTCAAATATTCTAGACCTCTATTTGTCCTTCAATGACTCTTAGAAACCCTAGACCGAAGTCCAAGTGCCAAAACCCTAGCTACCAAACCCTAGGTCCACATAACTCGCCTTTTAAGGAATTCGTCAACCTGTTCTTCTTTCTTCTCCATGAGGTTCTCCAAAGCACCCATTGATATTATTTTTCTTGTTGACTTGTCCACGATCCATCTTCCTTTCTCCATTGTCTTCCTTGATCTTCTCTTTCAATGAATTTCTTTTCCTTACTTCCTTCCTTCTTTTATGCTTCTTTAACCACTTTGACCCTTCCTCAGTATGTGTGCCTTCCGCTCACTTCATAGTTTGTCTTTCTTCTTATTTAATCTTTGATTTCTTCCTTAATGCATGAACAAGGTCCAACAGGTAGAGCCAAGCCACCTGAATTTTGGAATGGTTGGTTTCCTTTTTTATTTTTGTTGGTCAGTTAGAGGGTTGGTTCTACTAAATACAAGAGCATGGTTGGGATTGGCAAAATGATAGGGATGAGAGTCCTCCTTGGTTTCAAGAAGTTTGATACTTAAAATATCATTTCAAGACATTAAACATGTATCAAAAACATAATTAATCCCTCAGGTTGTGATAAAAAACAAGTCATCAACAAACATTAGCTTTTTTCATAGGTTTCATATCAATAAATACAAGTTACACAATAGCCAAAAGAAATGAAATGTACTTTGCATAAATCAAAATCTGTATTCAAGATAAGATAAATACACATGAATATTTGAACGAAACATTGTCATCAAGAGTATGTTCACTAGGTAGAGAGATTTAATCCATGTGTCAAACAGGTCCAACCAGTTGTTGTATTTCTATCCTTTCCCCCCAAAAAATGAACCCCCTAAACATACAAAGACTGCATATTTATTAGAGTTGCAGAGGCTCTCATCCATCTGGGACTGAGACTTAACTCTACATTAACAATTGTAGAACAACTTATTAACTTCTCTAAACCACTGTTGGAGTACAACAATGTATACTTCACACTTGACTTCATAAAAAAGAGTGGTTGTTATCACACAAAAGACCACTTATTATGCTATAAATTAAAAAGAGTCTTGAACTGAATAATTTTAAACCGCTACTAGTAATGGAATTGGAGTGACGCATGTGATGGAATGAACTGAGACTTTAGCAGAAACTGATTTGGAGTGACAGAGGCAAGTTCTACATTGATCATGGCATGCATGCGTGTTGTTGCAGGCCACTTGAGATGACTATATGTGCAACGTGAAAATCTATCGGAGTGACGTGGTGACCTGGCGTCATATAAGCACGTGATTGTGGAAGTTGTAGAGGGTGGTTTGGATCCACACTGCTCAGACTCCCGCAATCTAACACCAGCTGCCACATACCTCTCTAGCAATACCATGGTTTTGATTTCGGGACTGATCTAGGATTTTGACGTTCTAGCATTTTCCATCCCCGCAGTGAAGTGTGGTCATCGATCATGTTGCAATCTTTGATCTGGATAACCCTGTTATTTTGTTTCCACACATTGCTCTCAGATTGGACCCTAAACATGATATAAGCACGTGATTGTGGAATTTGTCAAGGGAGGTTTTGATACACACCTCTCCAACTCCCACAATCCACCACCAACTGCCATATACCTCTCAAGATATACCATGGTTTCAATTGCAAGACCATTCTAGGATGTTACCATTCAAGCATTTTCCATCCCTGCAATGAATGTGAGTCATCGATCAGTTTGTGATATGTGATATGGGTTACCCTACTACTTTAGCACCCCTGCTAAAGTTCCATCCATATACAATATTAGAAATCCCCTATATGATTTAATGATGGCACAAATTTCTTGGATCTCGGGAGATTTTGAACGGGGATCATGAATATCTCCCGAAGTGACTTTTTCCCAGAGTTATGTGGCAGTCTTTCATCACTTCGACACTTAAGAGTTTGGGATATTTTGAATGCAAACTATATGTAACTCCTGGAGGACGATCTCCTAAATCTGATGTGGTGTCCTAACATCATGTGCCGACGTGTCATGGAAATAAGGGTGACGTGTGTCAAGTGGAAATGGGTGAATGACACAACCAAATGATATTGAATGAGTGCCACATGTCAGGGCTAGATGGAAGCCATGTGTCTCCATGGATGAGTGTCATGTGCTTTAGCACTTCGTTCTTCAGGAGTTTTGGATTGTGAAGCATGAAGTTCTCCCAGAGTAGTATGGGCCCAGAGTGATGTGGTGGCCTGAAATGAATGCCATGTGTCCTCAACGGATAAGTGTCAAGTGCTTCTGACACTTCAATGTTTCATCATTTCAGGGATTTTGTCTAGTCATTAAAACTTAGGCGATTTCCAAACTCTGAATGCACATGAGTCATTAATCTGATTGGCATGTTGGATCTTTATCATTGAAAGTTACCATGTCTGTTTTGACAATCCAGGCTCGAAAATGACCACTCTGAATTGTTGCATTTTTTCCACGGGCATTTCCTGTGCATACAAAAAGGCTCGGTTGACGTGTTGTGAGCTCAATCAATGGAAAACATGATGACACGAATTTCAAAATGAACTAGACATGCAATTATCTTTCAATGAAAACAAAAATAATATTGCACAAAGAATCAGTCAAGCAAGACAATAAGGAAAACCAAGTCATTAATCAAATGGGAAAATGACTTGATCGACTAGAAGAGGAAAATTTTTATGAATGCATAGGGAAATGAGAGAGGATATGTAGGGGTGAAGAACTAGGTTACAACACACCCTATGGATTTTTAACTACAAGATTCATGTACCAATCCAACTCGTGGTTTCTGAACGTTATTGTTAGTTGTGCTACATTTTCTTCCTCATCAGTGACTCTTTTCTCTTCCCATATTATCTCACAGATGAATAGGTGCTTCTATGGGTATTTTGTTCCATCCCCATGGAACTCTAGTAATATTATCATTGGATCTACACCTACCATTGTAGAATGTGATGTACCTGCTCCGCGTGGTACTACTATCTATGTACTATTTTTTGAACTTGAACTCCCACTGGTATTGCTACTGGTGCTTCCACTTGTACCACTACCTACACTGTTGTTGGTACTTCCACTTGTACCCTAAATTCTATTATGATCTACTATATTCCTCTAAATACCAGTCACTAGTTCTCTAAACAACTCTTTATTTGTTGATGTGTTAATTGTACATGTGGTTGTAGGTTCTACACTGATTTGGATCTTGATAGGGGTACTTACTTTCTCATTAGATACCACTCCTCTAGTATTTCTTTCATATGTGGCACACAGTATTTCTTCAATTTTCTCCAGAGCACATATATCCTCTACCTCTTCCTCATCATCCTCCAAGCCTTCCCTCTTGGCTACTACTCTTTTATTCTTATTGAGCTTCTAGTAGTAGGGTTTGCCACTACGCGTCATTCCTTCCTTCTATATAATTTCCTGTATCTCCTCTTGATCAATCATAATGGGATATTTCTCTGTATTGCACTCTCATCTATCAATTTCCCCCTCTATCTCATACCTTCTTCATTATTTCCCCTAACTCCCCCATGCATGAAGGGTAGTTTAGTTGTCTAAGTCCATGGTTAATATCCCTTTATCATGCAATAATCTCTTGATTGAAGTGTACAACGACCTGATGTAAAATCCCCTTGGAGCCTTAAGAAATCCCTTCTATTATACATTGTAATATTTCTATGTATCTACTGCAAACTCAATGATATACCCCAATACAATGCAGTCTAGCCATAAATCTATCGCACATGTGAATTTGTTATTCATGCTCTTCAACTGTGTGATAGTCTCTTTTGTCCACTCCATTGATCTAAATCTATTTTTTGGATGGGTATATTTCAACCATGCTATCCACTCTTGATATAGGAGGATATTGTTGGCCACCCACCTATTCCACTGGCTCGAAAAATAGTTTTACACCTTGGCAGTTTTTCGACATTTTTTTGGGTTCCAATCTTCTAAGGCCATTTTGAGGCCCTAAACAACGTTTTTTGGGGATTTGGGGCCCAGATTACTGCTACAAAATTGATCTCTTATAATAGAAACTCATTATTATCGATTAGACCTTTCCAACGGGCTATCGTGCGCCTAAAACAGAAATCGTATGCAAAAGTTACAACCTCAGGAAGTTGATGTACTAACTTACCCAAACGGGACCCACATGACTTTTGGCGCTTCATCTCCTAGGGTTAGGTTTTTGGATGTCTAGGGTTTTTACATTCCTCTTTATTGTAAAAATTCAATGAGAGCCTCTTCATAATCATGTTATTGGGAATGAGAGCAACTGTCACATCTCTTCTCAGAGATAAGCCACCACCATTCCAACAAGCGTGTTTTCCACTGCATTTTACAGTTTTGTCTTATTTCCTTATTGAATAGAAAATTAGTTTTATTGTATCTCTATTATTCTTTGTTAAGCATATTTTAATAATATGTATTCATTTTGTTGTTCTCATAAAATCTAGAGCAATGGTATCATAGCGGTCTTCTCCTTGTCATCTTAATGCATGTCCCCAACGATGTCAAGGTACAAATAATTGGTTCTCAATATTGTTTCTCTTAAGGAAAAAATATCTCACACACCCAAGAGATCTCTCATGGAAGGAGAAAAGAAATATGATGGGATAGGGGATACTTTCAAAAATTTTCTTGATGAAGCCCTCACACAAAAGTGAAAAGAGATGATGGATAATTTCGTGCAAATCCTTCGGCAATTTCCAATAGGTGACACATCTTCCTTGAGCGGAGGCGCCGCCCCCTTCAAGGTACAAATGAACTTCAATATTTCTATATTTGAAGGTCAGATAGATGCAGATGTTGTAGACAAGTGGTTGAATCTACTAGAAGGGTATTTTTCTGTCCATAACTTTTTGAGGAGAGAAAATATTACTTTTATTCTCTTCAAATTCGTTCCCCATGTCAAATATTGGTGGGAAAATTTCTATGAGAAAAAGAAAATAGAGGAACCCTCATTATTTATAGTCCTAACCACCTGGGAATCCTTCAGAGATGTAATTAGGGATCAATACTACCATCTCAGAAGTTATGATGACTTGTATACCAAATTGACCACACTGTGGCAAGAAAGAGACCAAGCAGTGCAAAAGTTCACAAATATCTTCCATACCTTGCGCACCAAGTTGGGTATCAAAGATTTAAAGAGACATATGGTTCTCAAGTGTCACGGTGCTCTGCATAGATACATCCAGCGTGAAATGGAATTTTTGGACATATCATCCTTGGGCATGGCCTACCAATATGCCATAAAAATCAACCAGAAGCTTAAACAAAAGATAAGGCAATTTGGGCCTGGGAACCCCTCACAGAAAAATATAGGAAAGGGCAGTCCCAACCCACAAAAAAAAGGATAGAGAAAATATGGATAGTATCAGGACAACCAGTCCAAGCCGCAATTAAATAAGGACACCAAAAAGTCAAATAAAGATACTGGAAAGTTGTGTGACTTCCATAAAAGCACTTCGCATAACACTGTTGACTGCCACTCAAGGAATTCGTTGGTGGTTGAAGTGAAAGCCTCTAAATAAGATGTGGGTTCAGACTCTAAGTCGGAACCAGAAATGGGAATATGGATCATTGACGTGGAACCCATTGCCACCATTTCTACCAACAAGCTCCATCCTGGTGAATCAGACGAGCGAGAAGAAGGCAAGCGCCTCTTCCATTCAGAGATGTGGGTAAAGGTCACCCCATTGCACTTTATCATTGATAGTGGTAGCCAGAAGAACCTCATCTTAGAAGAGGTTGTCAAGCACCTGGCCCTTCCAAAAACACTGCACCCACAACCCTACACCATTGGATGGCTCCTTTAGGGAATCGATCTCCACGTCATCCAACAGTGTCGATTGTCATATGACATCAAGCCTTTCAAAGATGAGATATTGTGTGATGTTTCTCCTCTCGATGTTTGTAATTTTCTTTTGGGACAACCTTATTTATGGAAAAGTCATGTTGTTTGTGAGTCTATGCCTTGTATTTTTATTATTACTTTGAACAGTAAATTGTACAGGATACCTGAGGTAGTCCCTCCTAGAGATATTTCCTTGATATCTGCCAAGCAATACAGGAAGGTCATCTCTCAGACTGGGAAATTTTTCTTCTTCGTGAATCTATCCTAGAGTGAGAAAAATATTGCAGCCACATCTAGGGCCTCCATAGCCGATATATCCACACAACATAAGAAAGTGGATAATGTCATGGAAGAATAATAAGATATATTCTCCTCTCCTATTGGGGTACCTCTACACTGCCAAGTCAAGCATCTCATCGATCTGACCCTAGGCACATCGCTACCCAATGGATCAGTCTGTCACTGCTCTCTATTAGAAAACAAGGAGATCAAGAGGCAGATCCAAGAACTTCTCCACAAGGGGCACATCCATCAAAGCTCATCATTTTATGGGATCCCAATCATTCTAGTGAAGAAGAAAGATAGGACCTGGAAACTCTGCATTGATTATCGGGCCCTGAATAAAATCACAGTCTAAAATCGGTACTCAATTGCTTGAATCAACAACCTCCTTGAGAAACTCATAGGGTCCAAATAATTTAGTAAGATTGATCTGGATTCTGGCTACCACCAAGTCCCAATAGAATAGACAGATGTATGTAAGACCACCTTCAAGTCAAAAGAAGGTATTTTTGAATGGTTGGTCATGCCCTTTGGTTTAACAAATGCTCCAACATATTTTATGAGGATAATGGAAGATATCTTATGAACCTTCACCAATACTTTTGTAGTGGTGTATCTTGATGACATCCTCATCTACAACAAGACTTCGGCAGAACACTTGTATCATATTCAACAGGTTATGCACACCTTGCGGCAACAAAAACTATATGCAAACTTGGAAAAAATGCCCCTTCATAATGGAAAGGGTTCATTACTTAGGCTACATCATTCATCAACATGGTGTGCATGTGAATCCAACCATGATCCATATCATCTCTGACTGGCCAGCCCCAACCACACTCACTGAACTTTGAAGCTTCTTAGGCCTTGCCAATTTCTATCATAGGTTCGTGTTGGAATTCTCTCATATCACATGGGCCCTTAGCCAAGTAACCAAGGGTGGCGGTAAGGAAAATTTTTTGTGGAGACTATTCCAGCAACAAGCATTCAATGAATTGAAGAAGTGGTTGTGCTCATCCCCAGTACTTTCATTACAGGACCTGCAACATCCCTTTGAGATCAAGACAAATGATTCAGACTATGTTGTGGGCATCGTTCTCACTCAACACATTGTGATATTCCACCTCGTGGAATATCATAGTGAGACACTAACAGATGTTGTCTGTAAGTACCTTACTTACGATAAATAAATGTACTCCATTGTGCAAGCATGTCGCTAGTGGAGACAATTCATTCTTTAGAAGGAGAAAATCATCCACACTGATCACATTCCACTACAGTTCATGCAGACGCAAGGAAAATTGTAGAATGACCACCATCAAAAGTGGTCCACATAATTACAGCAGTTCCACCTCAACATCAAGTATAAAACAGGAAGTACCAGCCCAGTTTCTAATTTCCTCAACCGACCTCCAGTCGCAACACTCACCACTGTGCTATAATATTGCAACCATGAGACCTTCGAATGGCCCCACCTCTATGAGATAGACCTCGAATTCTCCACTACCTACCAAATGTTGGGTGCTAACTCAGTGGTCTCTAATTTCAATATTCAGGACAACTTGTTGTGTTGTCTGGGAGATCTCTACGTTCCATCAACTGAGCATGCGAAGATTCTTTGGGAAGCTCACTACAGTTGGGTGGCAGGACACTCTGGAATAAAAAATACAATGGTAGTTCTGCAGAAACATTTATACTGGTTGAAACGTCTACAGGATGTTGAGAAGTATATCATGTCCTGCACTACCTAGGATATTTCCAAACCAACCACTAAGAAACAGGGCCTATGCACCCCTCTATTTACTCTTGAAAGGCCATGGGAATCCATATCAATGGAATACATGTTATCCTCCCATTCACCAAGAGGGGGAATGACTGTGTTTTTTTGGTTATTGATCTCTTTTCCAAGATGGTGATTCTAGCGACCTGCAAGAAGAACATCATAGCATAAGCCACTACCAATATCTTCTTTGAACGAGTATGGGGACATTTTGGGATCCCACAAACCATTATCTCAGACTATGATAGTTAGTTCCTCAACACATTCTCATCGAGCCTCTGGTCACTTATAGATACCAAGCTCACCAAATCCACGGCCTTCCACCCCCAGATAGATGGCCAAACTCAGGTCGTCAATCAGATGATCGTACATATCATGCACATGTACAATTAAAAACACCCCCACACATGGGATGTGAGTCTTCCCTATGTCCAACATAGCTATAACCAAGCCCTTCATAGCTCGACTAACCATAACACCTTTTAGGTGGGATTGGGATTCCTAGCATTGGGCCCCATGGATGTTGCACTACCCCTCACGACCACCTCAGTCGAATTGTGCCCTTCTCCACCATAAGTTGACAAAGCCACCTAGTTCATTGAGCGGATCTAGCACATCGACCAACATGTTCAGGATATTCTATGGAAGTCTAATGCTAAGTACAAGCACTTCCATGATCAACATTGGGTGCCACATAAGTTTCAGGTGAGCGACAAAGTTTGGTTGCACTTGCAGAAAGAACACCTTATAGGGCCCTATAAAAATCTCCACCCACTCTGTTATGGTCTGTAAACCATCACCAAGGTTGTGGATGACAATGTTTTTGAGCTCAACATTCCCCATTTCCTTGGCCTGGATGTAGTCTTCAACATGGCTCTCCTTCGGCCATATTTCTTGCCATTATTGGACACCTCAAAGATAGCAGAGCAGTTGACACCAATAGAGTTCAACCACACAAAGATCAATGGAAATCGAGAGAAAATGATCCAACTTTATTGAGTCATCAAAGCAGGGCACCTCCTGCACCAAGGCAAGAGGATCACTTGTGCACAAATTCAACAAAACTTTCCTCATCTTATGGGGGAAATCAACACAATGGAGACCATTTCTTCCTAATGATAGAGGATTGATCCATGTGGATATCAGTGGCCACCAATCTATTCCACTGTCTCAAAAACAAAAATTCCACCTTGGCAGTTGTTTGATAGTTTTTCGAGTTCCAAACTTTCGGGGCCATTTTAAGTCCCTAAATGATGTCTTTTGGGGATTTGGGGCCCATGTGATTTCCAGTGGCATCAACCTGGGCCAATCGAAATTTTTTCTTCTCAGTTAGACCTTTCCAACGGTCTATCGTGAGCCTAAAATGAAGATTGTATGCAAAAGTTACGACCCTGAGAAGTTTATGTACTAACCTACCCAAACAAGGCCCACATGACTTTTGGCGCTTCATCTCCTAGGGTTAGTTTTTGGATGTCTATGGTTTTTGAAATTCCTGTTTATTATAAAAAGGCCTTCAGAGCCTCATTGTAATCATATTCTTGCGAATGAGTGCAACCATCACATCTCTTGTCAGAGATAAGTCACCACCATTCCAACAAACTTGCATTTAATAGTTTCATCTTATTTCATTATTGAATAGAAAACCAATTTTACCTTTGTTATTATGTGTTAAGCATCTTTTAAGAATCTATACTCATTTCATTATGCCCATAATGTCCAAATCAACTCTTTTAATAGATTCAGAACTCACTAAAGAAACTCTCATGTATTTCATTGAATACATGTCTCTCCAAGTATTGTGTTGGCTTAAACCTAGGGATTCTATTATCTTTGTGGGAAAAATCTAGTTCCTGAACTGTCAACCATATTTCAATATCTTCTTTCATGGGGTTCCAATCTAAAAACATCCCCTTCCTTCAAACCACATGCTATACTATGTGATACATCCTTCCTGATCTAATATTGTGAGTTCTAACCAACAACATAACCATTTGTTGGCTTTATGGGCTAACCCAGGTTCTAACTTTATTATTACGAAGATCCCTTCGACCATCATCCCTTGTGGATACTAGAAGGAAACACAACGCACAGAGTGCACTATGTAGTCTCACCTGAGATGGCTTCAATGTGTGGCCAAAAGACGTAGGTGTCTGCAACCATGGGATGGGATGTTCTTTTCTCTAAGGGGCATTATATCTACTCAACTACTATCCCTCGAATACCCATTTATTGTGCTAACCCTAGTTGAATCTTATTTTTGACCAGTGACACAATTATTCCAATAGAACTTCATTAACCATTATAAAAGCATATACCCAATGACATATATTCATTTACTGCAACATTAGACTCAGATCTGAATATTAACTATGACATTCATCCATTAGATGTTGTTCTACATATTTCATCAGTTTCTCCTTAATGCGCAGTATTATTTTCTTTATCATTTTAACATGTTCATCATAAAACTCATTAAAGAAAATATAAGCACAATTATTGCAAACATTCACACATAACCCATATGTATTGTGGTTCACCCCCTCCTGGGGCTACGTCCAAAAATATGAGTCGCTTCATCTCTTTATTAATCTTCCTACAAAATCTAGTGTCATGCACTGTACATTTCTTCCTTCATTACAATCGATCTCCACATATCACAATAGTATTCACAAAACTTAGAACAAATTTTTGAACATGCATAGACTAAAAAAATTTAGAACTTAGAACAAAACCAATAACTTCTAACCTCTCCCACACTCCTAATACATTCTACTTATAACAAAAATGGGACAAATCCCTTACAAAAACCCTAACCCTAATTGGATTAGGTTTTTCCACTTTCCAACTAAGTCAATCTCGACTAGTCCACAATCCAACGATTCTCCAAGTCGGCACTTGTCCACTTTCCAACTGCTCTGCAACAATTTTTCCAGTTTTTAACTGTGTTTCCTTAACGATTCTTTTCCTATATTTCTTGCACTTCTTTTCCTCTATTTCTTGCACGCTCCCCATTTTTTGGTGTTGCCTTATATTATTCTATTTCTGCCTTGATTTCTTCAAAACTTCCTTGATTTTCTCCAAAACTTGGTCTGCTCCAATGACAACTATTTCAATAGTAGCACTCATTCAAGAAAACTTATTAATAATTACATGAACTTTGATTTATTAATAATGAAAACATCGGGTTAGCATTATCAAAACTAAGAGGTGTTAGTCCAAGTCAAAATATATAGGGGCATTATTATATATGTAATAAGTCTACTTATTAGTCAATAATATTACCTAAATAATAAGTAATACAATTATCTGACTTGTGTAAGTCTGGTAAGGAAAGACCTATCGTACCACCAAATCGAGGTTGGTCCCATATCGGTAAGGTAATGGACAAGACCCATCAATATCAGTAAGGAAATGGATAATAACCAGAACTTAGCATGGGTGAGGAGCCATTCTCACCCTCCATTTCCGAAGTATGGGTGAGGAGTCATTCAAGAGCCATATTCTCTCTCCCTCCCTTTCTAAAGTGTGGGAAAGAAGCCATAGATCAAGGAAGGAATCATTGACTAATCGACCTACCATGCCTAGTCCCAAGGGTTGGTCCCCTCTCTTTGGCAAGAGTAAAGGATAGGAAAGGTATAACATTTCATATTCATTGAGGGTAAAGTATATCAAGAATAACTCTTCCTAATCAATAATGATTAGTTGTGTAAGTTTTCCTAAGGAGAAGGTGCGTAATATTGCCGAAGGATCAGTTGCATAAGTTAGGGGCATTGTTATGTAATATTTCCTTCTGACTTTCCTTTTAGATTGGGGAATAAAATACGCAGTGTAGTCCCTTCTAATGTTAGTGACATCAAGGGTGAGAAACAAACCAAATAAAAAGGGAGAGGGCCTTGAAGGTAACTAGAGATAAAAGACAAAAATCATAATTACATATATCATATGCATATGGTCCTTCCTCTGGTATTAGAGAAAGATTAGTGTTTAAGTATCCCATCTATCCTCCCAAGTGATAGTTACATAATATGAATGGAAGCCCTTATAGATAGAGATGGTAAATATCTTCTCATTTATGCTCAATGATGAGACTTAACTTTACCATCTCCTCATAGTCCACTAAATATCTTTTAAGGTGATAGATAGTTTAAACCACCCCTACAGGCTAGTAACCATCAATATCTCCAGATAGTAAGGAGAAGCAAGCATAAATTCAGGTAGGCATAGTAGTCATATTACGTATAGATTATATATATTTCTTGAACCATATTGGAGAGATACGTCAACTATCGATCTAGTCATTGGGATAGGAGGAAAAAAGCTAAATATGGTTTCCTTTCTTTGGTTTATTTTATTTTTAGGGACGATGAATGGGTGCAACGTGGGCCACTCCATCATATACTTGTTTTGTCGATATGGAAAAGAAAGTAGATGAACAAATGAGTGAATGAGACCATGTGGTTACCATATATCTATCCTCTGAAAACCACATCTGGACTATACATTGTTTTCCTTGATGCAAGTTCTAGGAGGTTATATCCTTTCATTCATTCTTTGTATCCAATGAAAATACACTTGACTGGCTTCTTTTCTAGATTTCTCCTTCTTTCCTTTGGAACATGAACAAATGCATAATAGACAAATACTTTGAGATGTCAAACTGAATACGTCTTACTAGACCATACTTCATATGCAGTCGTGTTGACTAGCGTCAATGAAGGAGACATATTCACTAGATATTTTCCATTAATGACTACCTTCACCTAGAATTCTTATTCCATCCCAACACCACTAAGCATGCTCCTTTCCTTGTCCATCAATGTTCTCTCCATTCTCTCAACATAATTAACCACCATTGTTATTTCTCAACACCTTAATCTTATTACATGTCTGGTTTTCTACAAGAGATTTAAACTCTTCTAATGTCTCGAAAACTTCTCATTTCTTCCTCAAGAAATATATCCATGTCTTCCTAAAAAAAAAATCTATGAAGGAGACATAATACAGGTATTCACCATGTGAAGGAACTGAAACATGGTTAAACACATCACTATGAACCAACTCTATAACCCTCATTGCCATTGTCCATCTAGATGGGAACCTCACCCGACTTTGTTTACCATAAATACAATGTTCACAAAATTCGACTTTTAAATTACATTCAAGAAAATATTTGGCCACACCTTTCTCATGCATAGATCAAAGTCCTTTTTCTCCAATATTTCCCATCCTCTCATGCCATAGCACGGTTGTGTTGACTTTATGATGACTTATCTATTTGGTTTGAATCGAATCACCCCAATTCGATCCGATGTCACGTCCAATTCAAAAATAGCGATGTTGTTGCATCTTGTTGACTCGAAACTCACTAACAAATTGTATAGGGTTTGAATTCAAACTCCTTTCAATAAGTCCATTTCTCCTATGACCATATTGAATGAATCCTTCTAAAATACAATGTGCACCATTGCATCACTCATCTTACTGACATATACTAGGTTTCTTTCCAAACACAGAATGTTTAGCACACTTGGATTGGTTCTCCTCCTCCCATCCTACAATATCAGTCAGTCAAACTCTTCCTCGTCAGAAAATTTTGGTTATTGAGTAGTTCCCCAAGAAAAAATCTCCTCCGTAATATTTTTCATATTCACAAAAACATTCTTTATGTGGTCTCATATGATAATGTTCTCCTAACTCGTTAAACAAAACATCGTGAACTAATTGTTACTGGTCGACGCCAAGTACACATCGCCTCCCTTATTAGGAGTTATCTTTCTCTTAGTGGACTGCTTCTCATCAGATCCTATACATAATTCCATTTCCTTCAACTTGCATTCCCTTTTTTAATTCCCAACTATAACAAATTTTCATCATCTTCTCATCGATTGAATAGAGGATTTAGATGTGCCCTTCGAATTATCATTTCTACTGGAAAATTTTCCTTTATCTCTATCAATCAATCAACCTCTCACCACTAATGCATATTTGGTCGATCCTTCCATGTTCTTCCTTCTCATTTCATCTGACAGTAGAGATGCAACCACGTCTTCTAGCACTAATGTGGTTGTATTACTCCCTATCACCATGACTAAGTTGTCCTAGGAGTCTGGAAAATAACATAATAGGGTAATACATTTCTCCTCCTCAATGATTTTAATATTCATATGTGATAACTTTATTATAATGGTATCAAGGACATTTAAATGCTCAGTCACCGAACTTCCCTCACACACCCTCAGAAGATAAATTTTATTTATGAGAAACAACTTATTTAACATAGATTTCGACTCATACAAGATTCCAAACTTGTCCCACATTTTCTCAGTTGAATATTAACCTAAGACATTCAACAATACTAAATCTACAAGACAAATTAGAATCGTACTCCTTTCCCTTCTCTCAAGTTTCTACCATTCTTCCGTCGACATACCTGTCAGAATGGTACCTTGACATATTGTTGTCCATTTTTCTTAATCTACAAGGAGATATTCAATTTTAATATTCCAAAACTCAAAATTATGCCCACTGAATTTTTCGATGTCTATTCTTGAGTTGCTCACCATTATTTAAACACAATATTTAAATAGTTTTGAATTACGAATGTTACTGAACCTAGGGTTTAGATCATATCCAAGGTTGTTAAACCAATATATAATACCACATGTTATTAAACCAAGCTCTGATATCACATGTTAGGAAATGAGGAACAGTTCCAAGCTAAACCTAGCAGAAGAGAGGAATAAATATTTAAACAAGAAATTAAATGACAAAGCAAAAAAAAATGCACAGAGACTTTACCCTAGAAACCCAAGCCAAGAAAAATAGCATTCCTTGAGGGTTCTTCTCTCTTGTTGTCTTATTCATTTATAACAAAAGTTTAAATGCCTAACCTTGGTCCACACCTAAGACACAATTAACATCATACCTTATTGTTTTACACAAGAAGAACCATGTAGCCAATTTCATATTACATCTACATGACCAACAACCTCTACAATTATTGATTAGAGATTAGCCATTACAACATTACAAGAAGACTTATTTAGAGGATTTATAGTAGGAAAATCCCTAAAGAAAAGGTGTTGAAATACGGTTACATATCCACGTAGACCATTGGCTACAAATCCTTTGAATCTTAGGATTCTGTTACAGTCAACTACCAAGTCAGATTACCAGTCGACCTTCATTCGATCTTCAGTTGGTTTCCACATGCCCTCCTTTCGACCTCTTTTCAATTGAAATCTTCTAATTTTTGTTGATTTATTCGACTTTGAATTTACCCAGTTGAACCACCTCGACTTTTGACTTGTTGTCAATATATTCAATTTCGAATTTACCTGGTCGAACCACCTAAACCTTTGACTTGTTGTTGATATCTTCGACTTTGAATTTACTTGGTCGAACCACCTCAACCTTTGTCTTGTTGTTTATTACTTCTACTTCAATTGTTAATTGATCCACTTTGAATAGACTTTCAATACAAATAATACAACAACCCAACACCCCTATTATTGTATCATAACACCTACTCAATCATACAATTTTACAAGTAGAATTATGCATAACACATTAACAATTCATGAATGTAAAAATACATAGAGATTATATAATCATTCAATAATTAACACATTAATTCATAATGTAAGAACATAAAATCACATATAAACATGGCACTTGTCTTTATGAAAACACATATTGGTTGTATACCTTAGACGCTCCTCCTAGCCATAGACCACACTGCTCATAATATATTAGTAGTGAGTCACCCCCCGAGTTGGGGCTGTTACTCCACCGTGGAAAATTATTCCTAACCCAACTATGGTTCAAATTCATTACCACCAAGGTCTAGGCGATGGTACCAAAACTTAGAAACACTCCAACCTATAGTCTCTCATTTCCCATCATCCTGCACAAACAAATTTAGTGTGCCCCCTTCTCCACACCATGGTCCCTTGGGTTGTGCCACTATCCTTCCAAGACTCTAGCATAGACTAACCAGGAATTATCAAAGCATTGTGGCTCCAGGAGTTGTAGCTACCCTTATAGGTATCCAAGTACCCTCCAATCCCCACACCAATGAACCTATCTCCACACTTCTCCCTCCATGGCTCTAGCCTTCACCAAGGAAACCCAAGGAGAAGTGTACACACACACCCAGATCCACCTAGGATCCAGGAAGTAAACTCTATATTCTGGGTCACCATATCACCCATAAGAATTCCTCTAATCAACTTGGTGAGAATGGAATGAATGGAATGGAAAATTATACTAAAGTCCCTATTTAAATATGCATGTTCCCTTTTTGACACATGACACTCATGGGCCCCCTTTTCCACTACATAGAATCTTATTTAAAAAAATATATATAAAGGCCTAGGGAATTATTATATTATATTTGGCTTAGCCCTCTTGTCTTAAGCTCCCTTTACCCATTCCTTATCCCCCTTTCCTTCTCATGGAGTCTTATCCCCCCATAATCTTTTCATCCCTTAGTCTGCATTCCTAGTGTTATTTTTATTAATTAGTGCATATGTACAATTTATAATATAGGTTCTCTATCCTTTGATCATCTTTATAGGAACTCTATCCCAAGCATATCGAATCAGGAGCCTAAGTATCACATGTACAATATATTAACAATCTAGGGATGAAGATGGGGTATTACAAAACTTGCATCTGATAGAAGTCACACTTTCTAAATTTGGTATACAACTGATGTTCTCTTAGCACTTGTAAAACTACTCTAATATTTTCTTCATGCTCCTCCTTAGTCTTGAAGTAGATAAGAGTGTTATCAATGAAGACTAAATTTTTTTATCTAGTTATTTTCTAAGGATGTTTTTCATCATAAACATGAATTTATTTGGTGCATTGGTGATTCCAAATGACAGAACATCAAACTCATAGTGCCCATATATTTTCTAAAACGTTGTCTTGCAGTTGTCTTCATCTTTAATCTAGAACTTGGTGATATATATATTTTAAATCAATTTTTGGGAAAATGGTTGCCCCTCATAAATGGTCAAACAAATCATTGATGTGTGGAAATGAAAACTTATTATTTATTGTGATCTTGTTCAAATTCATATAGTCAATACATAAATTGATGGTACCATCCTTTTTCTTCACAAACACTGTCATTGCTCCCCAAGGAGACAAACTTGGCTTGATATACCCTTTCTCTAGCATCTCTTGCAACTACATTTTCATCACTTATAACTCAATGGTACTCATTCTATACATGGTATTGGACACATGTGTTTCTCCTGGTACTAGATCAATGGAAAAATCTATATCCTCCTTGGGTGGTGTTGAGGAAAAGATATGAAATGATCTTACTCAAGCATTTTTAGATTATGCTTGGCTAAAGAAAAATAGACGGTAATATCACCCTATGTTTATAGCCAACAAAAATAACATCCTAACTCACAAGTATTATTTACAAGTGCTTAGGCTACTCTTTTATCAATAAAAAAGTTGCTAGAAATTTACTTTTTATGTAATTTTTCGAATATAATAGTTGCTGAAATAAATGTAAAGACAGAAGTAAAGACACCAAGATGATAATCAAGGCAGATGAGACATAAAGAAATCTTTTATTTCATTCCAATTCATCAAAGAGTCATTCTTTTACAAAATTTAAAGAAGAAATAATGGATATAAAGTCAAACTTAGACATCCCCGATGGAACATACAAAAGGACCTCCAACAAAAATTCAAAAACTAAACTCTAAAAGTTGGATAATCTTGCCACATATTTTCTCCCCACTTGACTCTGCACAATATCCTTTGTCAGTCATCAAAACTAATTCACAAATAGACAAGTCTACAGATACTATCAAAGATAGATCAACAACTCTGAAAAACAAGTGTCTGAATGATGTAATTAAGCCCTGAATCTTGTTGTCTACAATAAGACCCTTCTATCAAAAAAATAATTAGGCTTGTGATAAATTAAGGAATGAATGAAAACCAAACAATCTCAGCATAAACTCCAAGAGAAAACGTCAGTATTCTTCTCCTTCTATCCTCCTATTGTTCCTCCCTTTCCTTTCTTCTTTAAACCAATTGGAATTGGTTGAAGTAGTTCAACCAACTCATTAGTTAATTTAATTAAAATACTCAACTAACTTTTAGTTAGGGGGAAAAGTAATAATCATAATAAGACTTATAATTAATAATAACTAGTAGGTGGGACCCCTTGTGACTCTCTTTAGATCTTAAAAATCATAGCATAACTAGTTAGTTAATAAAAACACACCTCCTTGTGACTCCCATCATCATATCAACATTTGAAAATTTATCTCATGATATTTGAAATTATTTTCAAAAAATATATTACTCATATATCCAAAAATAAAACATGTTGTCCAAAAAAAATTGAAGTCAACTGTCATCAACAATAGATAAAATAAAAACTAAAAAGCCATATTTCCCACTCTGAGATGCAATCTTTCCTTGATTGTTGTTGCCACCTTTCAATTTTCCTGAATTTGCCTTTGGCTATGCTAAGCCTTTAGGCCTAATCTCATTGATCATGTGGGAACAATCGTCCCTCAAATGCATCTAGGAAGACATGGATTTGTCAGATCAATTGAAGGGTGAGGAAGGGGAAGTAGTGGCTTTTACTTTTTCAAGGTCATGGTGGGCCTTGATTTTCAACCTTTTGCTAGCATGAGAGGACTGAACTAGCGAGTGGATGAGTGCATATTGGGCAATCTGGTTAACATGGGAGGGAGTAGGTAAGGATAAGTTGGGCCAGCCATGATGTTGGGATGCTGTCGGGTGGAAAATATCTTTCCATCTGTCATTTTAGGGAACCTTGGGTTGTAATGAGACATGAGGGGGCAGAAGAATACCGTGGGCTTGCGAAACTTGGAAGGGAGACCTTTTAGGCCTAGTTTGGACCACTCCTTTCCGAATCCAATTGGAAAATTTGGCCTGAAAAAATTGACCTAGATCTCGTGAGTCAGTGTCAAAATGTATGGAGAAACTTGGCCTTCTTGGGCCTCTGTTCCAATTACCTCTTCCTCTGTTTCCTTTTCCATGGCTACCTCAGCTGAAAAAAATCATTCGTTCATGCATGATTGATTATCAAATAGTCCTTTAAATAACCATACATGACAACTCTTTAAAAATATGAAATAGATTTGGCTCAAAATGTATCAGAATCATGCAATCCAATCCATACGAATTTTTTAACTATTTTTCAATGATCAAGGGATGAATAAAGTGTCCTGGGATATGTGAGGGGTTTGTATCGAGTGAAACATGATCGGACGAGGGAGAAACGAATACGGTTACTGCTCAAAGACAACAACAATCAACTTTAATGAAAACAAATAAAACATCATTGTAATCAAACCAAGACACTGCTAGTCCTGACTTCTTTAATACATGATCCTTCTTGACTCTAATCCAACGAATTTAAATTGTTTCAATACATAATTTTTCTTGACTGTAATTAATTTTAGAACGGGGGGTGAAAAATGAATGTGGGAAAGTGAGGGGGTTGTAATTAGCGGAAAGAGAAATAATGGTAGGGAAGGAGAATGATTAATGTTCATAAAATTAATTCAGTGATCCATAAAACCATTTTGCAAAAGGAAACACATCAACCAAATGACCATCGAAACCCTAACAATTACTGTGTACTATCCAAACAACTCTGCATATTTAACTTGCTCACTACTGTAATCGAATATTTAACATAGTATCACCAAAAAAAATAGTATGCATTCCACAAAAACCTATAAGGGAGATTTGATCTCTCAATTATGCATTAATAATTCCAAATAATTCCTAGATGCATAAATAATAAACTATCTCCACTCTGTTCATCATCAAAAACAACCACTGCCCACGAATTATTCCAATCATCAAATACAAACTCAAATGTTGTGATCGATTTTGTATTTTAATCATTTAAAAAAAAATGAATTTCAACGAAGTTATATTGTCATGGCACCAGTGCCTATCACTGTTAGAAAGCATGGTATTCAATTAACATACAAATTGGACAGTCGACACCAGAATTCATATCCAAATTGCAAGATCCTGACTTGCCATTCAAACACACAAACAACAATCACCACTTCAACTCATGCTATGTTGTGGGATACACAAAACCATTCAACCAAACATAAGTGTATTACTGTGACTGTACAAGTCCAATTTATTTGACTCTAACATTAAAAAAAAATTGGGCTATCCATCTGATACAACGAGCATCAACAATAGGACCGATTTTACAAAACAATATATCAAATCACAATAAGGCCATGTTGAAAAACCCGTGACCTTTCCCAATGGTGAAATCAAATAATAGAGTGGACAATCATGCCATAATCACCATGATTTCAACATTCTCATTGAAAAATTCTAAACACACAGTTACAGTATCATTAACTCAACCTATCGTGTTGAGCTATAAATCCAATAAAAAGAGGCAACAATAGGATTTCTCAAATTAGTCAAACTGCAACCAAAACATACTATGTAAAAAAACTTGTGCCCATCCTCGATGACACAATCAAATAACTATAACACATGAAATGGATGGAATTTCCATAAACACCCCGATTGAAATAATCATTTGGCTATCAAGAACAAATAGTTATAGTGATCATTTACTCATGGAGTAGTAACACCACACATACAAATGTATCATGCGTGAAACATCATTAAACAAGTGCAACTAATGATGAGTTAACATCTGGATAAATTCAATGCAAACAAAAGTGACTGTGTATCAACCCCAATATTCAATCGACCAATTCCAATGCTGAGCCTATTACTTGGACTATCATAATAATCAACAATTTAACATGTAACACCCCAGGTTTTGAACCCCCATTTTAAATAATGTATTGTTACAATGTTGAGACTTTCATGCACCCCCTTACCCATTCATTGATCCATCCTCACCTCCGTCTGTGTCTTGAATTGGAAAAGGGAACCAAACTGTTGAAGAATTAGCCATAGGATAATTGGTTGTAATGGTCACCGGTGTAATCTAGCCGTGACTTGAGGCCTACATGTTTGAGATGTGTTGGCCTGTGCCCTATTTTTCTCACAATTGTGAGTCCTGAGAGTTCCAACATTGAGATTCTGGACCAGCTGTGTTAGAGGCCCTAGAATAAAGGAGAGGCATTGCCTCAGGGACTGTGTGATAGAGAAGGGTGGAGGTCCATTCTCTTGGGGCGGTACAGGCTGTGTAGAAGATATATGGGAAATTTGGATTTTTGTGGGTGTTTGGAAACATGTGAGAGCTTGAGAGCTCACTGGTTTGGGAACCCAAGTACACTATGGAACCGTCCTTGTGGATTCATAGCCTCGGCTCAGGGGTGAAACTGTTGTTGATATTTGGAGCAGTGGTGTCTACGGTTGGGTGGAACATCCTTGGTCTGCAACTAGTTGGTATCATCTTTCATAAAGATAAATTCTCTCTATTATGGTATCACTTACATGTATATGAATGCATTTCCTCTATGTATTTTAATTATCGTTTAACTAAATCTTAGATTATGCATGCTTGTTGGATATTAGTGTGCATGTCGTTAAATCCTTTTCATTTATGTATCCTTAAATTTGAAAGAAGGTATCGGTAAGAGAAAGAAGTCTAAGGGCGGTCTTGAAGGTATCGTACCCTGAACTGTGGGTGGTTGGGTATGTTACAGTTTGGTATCATAGCAAGGTTGAAACATCTGGCTGGTATGGGCTAGTTCTATTGGTCAGAGTCTCGTGGTCAATATCAAACTCTGACCATGAAGTTGAAAATCTCAGGAGGAATGGCACTGCAGAATATATGCAGGAGATAAAATGTTAGAGATCCATTGGAAGGGGTTTGAAGGATCGTGACCATCCCCCCCTTCGAATTTAGGAGCGATCGCCACTATAGGATTAGAAGAGATTCGGGATCACTGGATTGAAGGACAGGTGAACAGGGGTCATCCGATGAAAAGGAAGAAAGGGTTAAGGTCTCAACCGTTGGATCCCATGGGAGAGACAGATCAACGGACAAGAGGCATTACGAGGAACCAAGTTGCATGGGAGATAATTTCCCAAGGCAATCCCACAATCCAAACCACGGTTTCATTGAGTGATTACGTGTCAGCATCAAGAGAATTATTGGATGAAAAGTGGGTTACTCCAAACTGTTGATGCGTGCCCCTTCAAATTTGAAATGCATGCAATGATGTGACATGTTAGGGCTCGAACATTGAAACTCTGTATAGCCAAAGTAGATGTTGATCGTCGATAATCAAGAGGTATGTGTCAGTAGATTAGTAATTCTGGAGAAATCTATTTGAGAGGTTTTCAGTTGATATTTGAGACTCCTGAATTCTAGAGAGCCGAAGTAAATCTCGATCATCCGATCATCCGAAATATCTCTCTGTCACGAGATCGTCTAGAGTAAATATCAAACATCGGATCAACCAAGGTGAATCTAGGTCGTTGGATCTAGAAGAGACATGGCATAAATATGTGGACTTTGAGTGAAGACCCAAATGGATTCTCAGTCATCGATCCATGGGTGACACGTGTCAGTATATCGTGAGCTTTGGATAAAAGAAATTCGGAAAAATATGAGGTTTGAAGTTTGAGATTTCTGAAACCTGAAGACCCAAAAGGATATCAGCCATTGATCTGCAGAGAGACACATGTCACCAGATCCATGACTTCAGATAAAAGTTGGTGTGGAGAGATAAGTTTTGAAATTTGAGATTTTTGAAGTTCGAAGACCCGAAGTAAGCCTCAACCATCAAATTAAGGAGGACACGCGGTGCAGGTCCATGGACTCTGAGTGAATACCTGAAGTGAATCTTAGTCATCTGATCTAGGAGGACACATGGTGCCAGATTGGCCAGTTCGGAAATTCAGAGTTCAGGAGAATTTGAAGTGTGCTAGTATGGAAAATCCTAAAGTCTCGAAGCCTGAAGAGATGAACTAATGGGGCACGATGATGTAACTAGGAGGTGATATGGACCTCGAAATTTCCAAAGTGACGTGGACTTGCGGATGTCACCTAGGATGACATGGACACATGGGATGTGTGCCATGTGTCAATAATTTTTTAGCATGTGGATTATTGAAAATTTTGTTAGAACCTGACACATGTGACCTGCCTGATTGGGCCACATGCCCGCTTCTAGTATTTCTCCATGTGGCAGCAGATCGTACATTCTGAATACTGGGCACTTCAGTGGGGAAATATTTGACAGGTTGTGTTGTGTCAAAAAATTTCGAAGGCCCGAAGGTTGGAGTACATATCAACCATTGATTCCAGAAGACACATGTCAAAGGATCATCAACTTCGGGTGAAAGCACTCCCAGAGAATGTGCAGGAGGAAAGTTTGAAACTTTCGAAGCCCGAAGAGCTGAAGAAAATCACAACCGTTGATCTGTGGGAGGACACCCATTGGCAGATCATGAACTTCGGGTAAAAGTGTTCCGGGAGAAGGAAAGTGAGGAAATTTGAGACTCCCGAAGTGGATCTCGATCATTGATCATGAAAGAGAACGAGGACTGTTGATCTGGTCCTGGCTGAAAGTTTTGAAGTCTCGAAGCTCTAGACAAGGATTTGTTTTAACTAAGCACAGGGTCATAGCCGTGGTTATATGCAGATTGAGAGTTGATGGAAGGAGGGATAAGGGCCGAATTGGTTGTCCTCGAGATACAGAAGTGCCAATGAAGGATTTAGTCATAGTTTCTAGTCGTGGTCACCTGGGAAGTGGTTTGAAAGAAATTCCTACGTAGGATAAAATGTTGTGTCAGCCAAGGATAACAAGACATTTTTATTTTTGGAGAATTGGGATATTGTCTCCATGAACAAAAAAAAGAAAGAGACTTGTAGCATGGTTTGGAAATTTTATTTATCATATGCATAATTATAACAAAATGGTCACTTGCAAATTTTACAGAATTAAGGGGTTTAAACACATCATCTCAGGATGCGTATTGAGGAAATGGAAGAAGGCAAGGGAGACTCCAATCATGATAAGGAGGCTGAATTCCAGAAAACCATAGCTGGTAATGCAGAGACAAAGTCCAATGGATGAAAGGGAAAAGGAGAGAAGGAAACGTTAATAAAAATGGTAAGAAGCCTGAAGATGGAAGTGCATACCTACAAAGAAGACAATGAGAGACTGATGAGAGAGAAAATTCAAATAAATGCTCGAGTGTTGTAGAGCTTAAATAAGTTGCAGAGGGAAACGAGGAAGGGATCAAAGTCAAGACAAAAGGAAGGAGGAAAGTGTCATGAAATAAGAGATTCTCTTGGAAGAGATGGTTATTCCAGAAGTGCTAGCAGAGCTCATGGACACCACTCACCTCCTTACTCAGAAAGAATTTTTTATGCATCAGAAGATCCCATAAGAAGTCCAAAGGTGTCCCCTATCAGACAACAAAGAAGAAAATAAGAGGTAGATAGTTTGCAAGGCAAGCTGAGGAAGCTCAAGCCACCTTCCTTTGATGGTGAAAGAGAAAGGGAATATTATGTTGAAGCATGGTTGCTTGGTCTCCGGAGATATTTCCAATTTCATAAATATTCATCAAACCTAGAAGCTAGGATTTCCACCTACCATTTACACGGGAACGTTGCGATGTGGTGGGACCAACTAAAGCAAGTGGAACATGTTAATGAAAATAGGATCACTTGGAAATAGTTCAAGAAGTACTTTCAGAAGGATTACCTCTCACAACATTTCTATGAAAAGAAAATGCAAGAGTTCTTTGATCTCAGGTTGGGAAGCATGACTATGGAAGAGTACAAGAAGAAGTTCTTGGGATTGTTAAAATATGTCATGTTCATTGGTGATGAGAAAGTGAACATACAAAGATTTCTAAGTGGATTTCTAGCCTTTTATAAGGAAAAGATCAAGCATGATGAACCCAGGACCTTGTTTGAGGCCATTAGGAAGGCTAAATAGCTATGTGAGCAAGGCCAGAGAAGAGAACCTCTGCAGAAATATTGAAAGGACAAGAAAAATTATAAGTTCGATCAGAGGAGGAAAGGATCCCTTCAATAGGAATGAGCCTAATAGAAATCGAAAAGATCAGTATGCTAAGTGGGAATCCAAGAAAGAAGATTCCTTGGGAAAAAGGAGAATACCACCAATATAATGTTGGGGATGCAAGGAAGGTCATTTGTACAAGGATTTCCCACACAAAAAAGATAGAGTGAAGACTGTGCACAACATCCAATAGGCTACAACATTTGAAGATATGGGAAGAATCTATGGAGCTCTAAATGATCGACAAGTAGAGTATCAGTCCAATATGATTGATGTGGAAGGTAAGATCATAAATCAACCTGTTGCTATTTTGATTGATTCAGGAGAAATTCATTGCTACATTGATCCCAATATAGTGGATATATTACATTCAGAGAAACTTAAATTTGGAAAAGTAAGTTTGGTTCAGTTAGCCACTGAAACCAAAAGGAGAATCCATGATATGGTCAGATGTTGTTCCATAAGTCTTAATGGTGTGAATACTAGTATGGATCTAATTATCATACCATTTGGGGTCTTATGATGTTTTGATTAGGATGGATTGGTTGGAAAAGAATCATGTTGTCCTAGATTGTCATAACAAGACATTTACATGTCTTGATGGAAATGGAAAACAGAGCACTGTGAAAGGAGTTCCAAGACCCATAACTATAAGGGATATTTCTTCCTTACATCTGAAAAGATGTTTTAGAAAAGGATGTCAATTGTATGCAGCTCATGTGGAAGAGCCAGATAATACAAAGGAGCCAAGCCTCAAAGATTTCTTGGTGCTGGAGGAATTTGAAGATGTATTCCAAGAAATACCTAGATTGCCACCAAGGAGGGAGATAGATTTCTCAATTGACTTAGTTCAAGAAGCTTCCCAGGTGTCAAAAACACCTTGCATAATGAGCACACCAGAGTTAAAAGAATTACAAATGCAGTTGGAGTAATTGTTGAAGAAAGGGTACATGCGTCCAACTGTTTCACATTGAGGAGCACCAATACATTTTTTCAAAATGACGGATGGAACCTTGAGGTTGTGTATTGAATTCTGATAGCTGAACAAGTACACTATAAAGAACACGTATCCTCTACCCCGAATTGATGACCTCTTTGATCAACTAAGAGGAGAAAAGATATTTTCAAAAATTGTCCTGAGGGCGAGATACCATCAGGTAAGAATCAAGGAAGAAGACATTCATAAGACAACCTTTAGAACCATGTATGGGAATTATGAATTTGTAGTGGTATCATTTGGAATGACCAATGCACCAACTGTGTTCATGTTCTTAATGAATTGAATATTCAAAAATTATTTGGACAATTTTTTCATGGTATTCCTGGATGAAATACTTATCTATTCTAAGTATGAAGAGGAGCATGAACATCACTTAAGACTAGTATTTAAAGCAATGAGAGAACATCAGTTGTATACCAAGTTGAGTAAGTGTTCTTTCTATCAAAATCAAATCCATTACTTGGGACACATTATTTAAGAGCAAGGCATAGCAGTAGATCAAGATAAGATCGAATCCATTAGAGGATGACCAACACTTATAAATGTGTTAGATGTCAAATCTTTTGTGGGATTTGATGTCTACTACAGAAGGTTCATAGTAGGGTTCTCTAAGATTTCTCATCCCATCACTTCTTTTCAAAATAAGGGAACTAAATTTGAATCGACACTCAAGTGTGAAAATAATTTTAATATGTTGAAGGAATTACTTACTAGTGCACCTGTGTTAAGGATTGATGACCCAAATGAACGTTTTGTGGTATGTATATATGCATGTAAGGAAGGACTTGGGGGATTCCTCATGCAAAATGGACATTTCATTGGATATGAGTCTAGAAAGATTAAGGAACATAAGAGGAACTATGTCACCCATGACTTGAAATGTGTTGCCATTGTTCATGCCTTGAGGATGTGGAGGGATTATTTCATGGGGAAGAAATTCGAATTAAGGAAAGACTACATTGGCCTGAAGTATCTTTTTGAACAACCAACCTTGAATGCCAGGAAAAGAAGATGGTTGGATATTTTAAGTGAATATGACTTCAATATCAAGCATGTCAAGGGAAAGTAGAATAAAGTTTCTGACGCACTTAGAAGAAGAGTGCATATCATGAATGTTATTGTTGTCAGTATGCTTCAGTCAGACTTGAAGAGAATAATTTTAGATGGTCTTGTTACAGACCAACATTACCTAGAGGTAAAGTAAAACTTACAGTAGGGAGATGTACAACAGAAAATAAAGGAGTATGAGATAAAGGAAGATGGGTTACTCATGCATAAAAATAGAATCTATGTTCTTAGTTCTGGAGAACTGAGGAATGTGGTACTGAAAGAAATGCATGATGTTCCTTATGTTGAACATCCTAGTTAACATAAAACATTATAGCAGTAAGAGGCCAGTTCTTTTGGCCGGGAATGAAGAAGGATGTTTCTAATTACATCACTTTATGTATGGAATGTCAGAAGGTGAAGGTTGAGCATACGCACCCAACGAGTTTGCTGCAGCCATTGCCAATTCCAAAGAAGAAATGGGAAGTGATCACCATGGATTTAATCACAACATTACCCAAAATGACTAAGCAACATGATTCAATCATGGTGGTGGTTGAAAAATTAACAAAGTCTGCTCATTTTGTGCATGTGAAGACAATGCATACAACGGATAATATTGCATAAATTTTCATGAAGGAAATTGCTAGATTGCATGGGATACCTAGGACAATTTTCTTATACAGAGATACATAGTTTACCTCGAATTTATGGAGGGGATTGTTTAGAGGATTTGGCACAAATGTAAACTTCAGCACAACATATCATCTCCAGAAAGATGAGAAAATAGAGAGAGTCAATCGAATAATTGAAGACATGCTAAGGATGTATGTGATGGATAAGATGTCTATGTGGGAACACTACTTACACTTGGATGAGTTTTCA
The DNA here is from genome assembly GCA_000966675.3 of Picea glauca. Classification (NCBI taxonomy): domain Eukaryota; kingdom Viridiplantae; phylum Streptophyta; class Pinopsida; order Pinales; family Pinaceae; genus Picea; species Picea glauca. Next base: position 1,113,160 of record JZKD02S1672762.1, read on the forward strand.
TATAATAATGGGTATCGATATTCATTGAGAATGAGCCCATTTGAAGCCTTGTATGGTAGGAAATGCAATACTCCAGTAAGCTAGGACAACCTAGGAGATAGAGTTTTACTTGGGCTAGAGTTGCTCAAGGACATGGAAGACCAGGTGGTTAAGATCAAGCACAATTTAAAGGCAACTCGTGATGGACAAAAAGTTATGAAGACAAGAATAGGAAAACTAGATATTTAAAGTAGGGGAGCATGTACTTTTGAAAGTGAAGCCCAAGAAAATATCTTTGAAATTGGGTAGTTGTACAAAGCTAGCAGCCAAATTCTGTGGTCCATTTGAAATATTGGACATAATAGGGCCATTGCATACATGATTGCATCGCCTTCTTCCATGAATGTGCATAATGTATTTCATGTATCTTTACTATATAAATATGTACATGATCCTAACCATGTCATTGATTGGCATCTGATTTAGGTAGAGATAGAGGGAGATTTTCAGTTTCAACCAATGTGGGTATTGGACAAAAAAGTCCAAATGCATCGGAATCGAGTTATAGAGCTAGTAAAATTTCAGTGGACCTGCTACGGTCCTGAAGATGCTACCTGGGAGCATGAATATTCCATGCGGGCAAAGTACCCGTAGTTTTTGAATAAATTTGAGATTTTGATCTCTATTTTGTATATACACTAAGGATAGTGCCAAAATAAGCGGGAGGGGATGTAACACCCCAATTTTTGAACCTCCATTTTAAATAATGTATTGTTACAATTTTGAGAGGATAGAGTGCCCAAAAAATTATTAAAAGGCCAATGTGCCCAAGACATGTAATGTTTTTATCATTATTAATAATAAACACATCATTGGCTACTAGAGAGACAAGGACTAGAGTTATAGGGTGCTATGATTCGACAAGAGAGGGGGTTTGAGGGGCTAAGTGTTTATTCCTAATTTAATTACCCTTTTTTCTTAAGGGAGGGGATCGATTACGTGAGATTATTGGGGAAGTTCGGGAGGTTCTTGATTCCCCACAAAGTTACTTAAACCCACCTCTGGTCTAATCGGGGGGTTCGATTGATGGCTTGTTCATTGATTTCCTGTACGTTCATTCATTTCCCCTCATGAAATTTCATGCACCCCATTACCCATTCATTGATCCATCCTCACTTGCATCTACATATTGACTTGGGAAAGGGAACTAAACTGTTGAAGAATTAGACATGAGATAGTTGGTTGTAATGGTCGCTAGTGGAATCCAGTCGTGACTTGAGGCCTACATGTCTGAGATGCATTGGATTGTGCCCTATTTTTCTCACAATTGTGAGTCCTTAGAGTTCCAACATTGAGATTCTGGACCATTTGTGTTGGAGGCCTAGAAATAAAGGAGAGGAACTGCCTCAGGAACTGTGTGACAGAGAAGGGTGGAGGTCCATTCTCTTGGGGCAGTACAGACTGGGTCGAAGAGAGATGGATACTTTGGATTGTTGTGGGTGTTGGGAAACTAGTGAGAGCTTGAGAGCTAACTAGTTTGGGAACCCAAGTACACTCTAGAACCGTCCTTGTGGATTCATAGCCCTGGATTGAGGGTCACACCACTGTTGAGATTTGGAGCAATGGTGTCTATGGTTGGGTGGAACATCCTTGGTCTATAGCCAGTTTATGTCATCTTTTGTAAATATATGTGCTCTCTTTTATGGTATCATTTACATGTATATGAATGTATTTCCACTATGTATTCTAATTATTATTTAACTAAATACTAGATTATGAATTCTTGTTGGATATTGTCGTGCATGTCGTTAAAGTCTTTCTTTTATGCATCCTTAAATTTGAAAGAAGGTATTGGTAAGAGAAAGAATTCCAAGGGATGGTTTGAAGGTAGCATACCCCGGTCTGTGGGTGGTTGGGTATGTTACATGACCTATCATGCCACACATACCCATGCATTGACATGAAGTGACGATGTCACTTACTTAATTAAAAAAAATGTTGGTTATCAATTTATTGAAACACAAGGAGGGTGACTGTGTATTTGATTTGTTTTATTAACCATGCAGAGATTATCTATTGTAATAAAAAAAGACGTGACTAGATACCAAAACCAACACCATTGTCATATAATCAACTACGGAAGTCGGTAATAAACTCTTTTGTTAATACATACCAATCTATAATAACAAATAGTAACACCAACAGGCCACAATCTTCTTCTATATCAACCCTTATACTTGAGGAGTTAAGGGTTTTATTTGTGGCCAACACAGGGAGACTAGAGTCCACTCTTCTCAATGGTGAAAACCTCTGAGGCCAACGGTGTACACATAGAGAACACCAAATTTTACTTAGTGGATAGGGTGACGAATCTTGTGACATGAAAAGCTACGAATAGAGGAGAAAGTATCCATTTTGGCCTTGTAACGATACTTAGCACATGCAGGGTATAACCCTCGTGGTTCTCCAGTCGACCAAATACAACGTTGAGGTAGAAATAGGGCCAAGAAGAAGCAATATAACCTACTGTGTGACCATTAGTAGCGAAAAAAACCCAATGCATAGTGACACAAAGTACTTCCAACCATTAAACCCCATATAATCCAAAGACTAGGTATGGTGGAACGAAAAGTGTGAAGTCAACCAGCCAGTCAAGACCAACGAAACCCTTCAACTGAAACCAACAAGGATGATAGGGAACCTTTATGACTACTAACACTCAGAACGACCAATAACACTGTGACTTCAACATTATTGCAAAGAAATCCATCAATGATTCATTCCATAAAAAATACAATTTCACACAGTTGTCATACTCAAGGAAAGCACAAACCAATACATCTGAGATAATGTACATTTCATAGCCAAAGAAGACTCATGGATGGAAAAAAAAATGCATACCTGTAATCAAAACACCTTAAAATGTAGGTAGGTTGAGCGGTTCCTCTTTGCTATTAAGTCAGAGCATAACCACAACAACAAGGTTGAACAATAGCCTGATTAAGGTGGAGGCTAGTGAAGGAGTAAGGGTGACGTGCAGTAAATTCACTTCACCTCCATTCATAGTCCATTAATTCCTTAGTACATTCCAATGAGCTTTCCATTAATAGAATTAATCAAACCATGTATCGAAAACATCACCCATTAAAACCAATAGCACGACCCATACCAAACTTATGCCATAACATAATCACCATTTCATATGACTTAACCAAAGCACATAATCAGTAGCATCTATTACTTTATCAAATTTTCCAACCACATCCTATCCTTCTGAAATATACCATATTCATATTAACCATATAACTCAATCAAATCGCAGAACCATTAACTTGCTATCTGGGGTTTAACCATAATCATTTTAATGCTTCATGCATGTAGTGTAGTATATTTTCATAGTTAGATACCTTTTCCTTTTTCATTTTTTATATTGTTTTTTCCTTTCTCCAACTTCTCTTTAAGTATTGTTACTAACATGTTTGTTGTCTAGGTGTCCCAAGAACAGATATCAATGGTATCAATGAATAACATAGGCTATAGTAACATAAAATTAGAGCTTAGCACATGACATGCCTTATTCATCATTTACTTGTCACACATAGTACCAACACATCATAAGCCCAATCCATAGCCAATAAAAACAAGATCTCATCAACTATGTAAGCAATGTTGAGAAACGTCACAACCATTAAATGAGAGCCAAACATGATCTCGAATTTGCAAGGGTGGTTCCACCTACTAGTATTATTTATATGTTAGCTTATAATAATAAGCTTTAGAAATACTTTGCAGGATAAACTTAGTTGTAATTTTAATCGTCAACAAACTATCAACTCCACGGGGAAATTTGTTTTCAACAGATTTAGTACTCAAAACTGATGGTTTCATAAACAAAGAACAACAAATCAAGGGATATAACCAGGAATATTATGCAACAGGGAGAAGTGAGCTAATTTAATGGAAAAATGACCGGGGATTTGGGAATAACTCATGAAAAGTGTTAAGTATGAGGGGGTTTTACCACTATATGCATAATCATTTGACCAAAATCTTCTCTTAAATTCAAGGAGAAAATATTTATAATTTCTCTTAAAAAATCTCAATGGATGAAGAAATGGAAAGAAGAAGTAGGAGATAACCAATTCCTTATAATAAAACAGCGGAAATATATGACAATTTCAAGGGTGCTTTCAGAGGAGACATCATGATAGTCCTGTAAGCTTGATTTTTATTGACTAACAATGCTTTGTAGGAGCATCACTATGGCAGAATTGATCCAACATCCTATTTGGACCAAATTAACTAAAAAATGATAGGAAAAAAAATCACGACATAAGTAAAATTGCAAGGATTAAAACAATAGCAATAAAAGATAGAAATGAAAAAGTAGCAAGGAAAGTGCTAACACTACAAGAACAAGTCAAACTACTATAAAGCAGAAAAGAGAAGCACAAAAAATGAAAGCAGATCTAGGCTACTAGTATACAAAAAATCCATCCAATGTTAGAACTTTTCACATTGGTCCCTCACAATATTTCAAGCAAGAACCATTAGTGTTGTAGGAAAACAATTTCTCCAGTAAATCTCGTAGAATGCAAGAGTTAGTATCCAAGATAAAAGCAATTCTAAAAGGACCCAAAATTAGAAAGTCTTGGAACTCCAAGGTAATTATCAGCCTTTTAACGCATATGATTAGATCATCAAGGTAGATATGGATGTTGATAAATTTATCAAGAATAGTGTGGATAGGTATTTTAAAGGTGGTACTTGCATAATATAGGCCCGAGGACATGAATTTATAATAGATAGTACCGCAATTAGTGATAAAAGTGGTTTTGTGAGAATTTCCCCCCCTTACCTTGATTTTCTTGCAACCCAAAAAACTATCAAGTAAGGGCCTTAACTGTGACTCTACAACCTGCTACATAATCATTTCTATACTGAGAGGAGAAAAAGGATTTCTCATAATAGCTTGCTTGAAAGTTCAAAAATTAATACAGTTTCTGATATGATCAGTGGTATTCGAGGCAAGTACCCCATCGGAAACCCATTCAAGGTGGACTGAAAAAATAATCCCATCCCTTAAGAATTTTTCCAACTCTCTTTGAAAGGTTGTTTTAAACACAAAGTTAATAAATCTTTGTTCTTGCATAACATGTTTCATGCTTTCCTTGATGGAAATAGCATTCAGTAAAATACCAGGATCAAAACCACAAAGATCCTTATAAGGCCAAGAATAAACCTTTTGAAATAGGCCAAGTATATCAAGAAACTCCATTTCTTACTTATCAAAACATTAGATACTTATTTAACATTCCTTAAAGATTCTAGTGCCCCAATGTTCAAGGAGATGGTTTCACCCACCTTCATTTGTAACTCCTCTTGCTTATGTTTTTCTTTATTACCTACATCACTCAATGAAAAAGAACTCTCAAGAGGAGTCAAGCCCTCAGTAATCTTATTGTTTTCTATGGATATACTTTCCTTGATCTTAAGAGGTTCATCTTGAATGAACGTACAATTTCTCTCATCATTAGTGAGGGCCTGCCAACATCCCGCATTGTCAAGGATATATGAACAATATAAAGGTTGAAAATAATAATCAGGTCTGGGAGGCAAAAGTTGGTTATTAGGAAAATATTCAAAGACAACTAACCGGTCAGCCATTGAATTCAACTCCCTCTTAACACTAGTGATGTTGAAAGATAAAAGGTTCGAGGTAAGCACCCAAATAGTTTTGGTGTATCATTCCATCATATTTTTGCTAGCAGAGAAAATCGTATGAATTAGGTTCACAACAAGCTCAGAATCTCCAAAACCTGAAAGGTGACCACAATCGATATTAAGGGAATTTTCAATGCCTAGTGATAAAGCTTTGAATTCAATGGCATTGTTTGTACAAGCAAACTCTAACCTGTAAGATAATTTATGAATTTGCCCTACTGGGGAAACCAAGATAATGACAGCCCCATTACCTTCATTGGAGCATGAACCATCAAAGTGCATGTGCCACATGTCATCATATAAATTGATTTGTTCCAAAGGAATAATATCCTCCTCAGGAAAGATGGAATACACTCCTAGTTCCTCTTCAATATAGTTTACGCTAGACTGTGGAACACTCTCTATGTAGGGTGAAATCCTTCCCTCTCTAAGGACTATAATGTTCTTACCATTTCGAGGTATAGATAAATGAGTCTCGTTGAATGAGAGGTACCCACATGTTAAGTCTTGCCAATCTCTTCCTAATATAATTGAGTAATTTCTTACAAACATATCAATTACATGAATGTCGAGGGTTGTCCTTATTTCAGGATGAGCGCATAAAACCAAGGTCACATCCTTAATCTCTCCTATGGTTTTTTGTTGTAGAATATTATAGGAGAGAATGCATCTAGCGTTTTCATTTGTACAAGACAAGCCTATCTCTTCCATGATAATATTCAACATTACACTTGGGCTCGAACTGCCATCAATGAGGAAACAATGGGAAATCTTATCTATAATTTTTATAGAAATATAAAAAGGGGGATTCTTTACAGGGTATCTAAATTTATGTACACCTACTTTATTTACAGAAAAGTCCTTTTCGTCTACCTCTTCAGAAAGATTGGCTACAATGAAATATTTTCCTTCCATGAATTGTTTCAGATGCATCTGTTATTCAGGGATGAAAACCATGTCTAGAAGGGTTGCATCTGCTTTGATGTTGGCCAACTAATTCAAAATATTGTATTTGGAAGAGGGGAGAGGGGAAGTAATTCCTTGACTCTCAGGAACCTTGAGAACCTAAATAGTAGCAGCAGGTGAGGATGAGATTGGGCTAGAAGAACTACGTGGATGATCAAATTTTCCCTTGGGAGCATAGGCTTTGTTCCTAGTATTGATGAACATGACATCTTATGGATCTACAAAATCGAGGAAAACGATGGTAGATTCTGGTCTCTTACCAAAGATTTTATCTCTGACACTCTTCTTTACCTCACATGTGGTTTCCTCATGGTATTCCTCGTAGAAGTTACACCAACTACGGGGCAAGATAGCTTTAGGCTAAAAATTATTTTCAAACGGATTTCTAAAAGGGGGTATAGAATAAGATGAAGCTCCACGGGTGAGAGGGGAGACAGTTCCTTTCCTCTCGAATGCTATCATACAATTATTCATATCTTGTACTTGCTTCAAGAGGGAAGACATGTCCGTCCTTTTAACTGTTTCTCCCTGGGGAAGACCTATTCTTTCAAGATGTTCTTCATACTTTGAAAAAGTATGCAAAGTGGAACCAAGATTATCCATGAATGTTTCCTCAAGCCTATCGCAATAAGAGGAAGGCAATGCATTTTAGTAATGCATGAAAGAGGATTGGTTTTGAGGGTGGATGAGTTCAGGGATTTGACTGTATAACTTGGTGAAATGCAATTTGAAAGACTTGATGGTCTCACCATCCTTATAGGTGATGTTATTGTATTCCCTTAACTTTTCGGTTGGGATTTTAGATTTCCCATAAGTGGATCAGAACAAATAGATTAGCTCCTCCCAAGTAGACAATATCTTAGGTGGAAGGTCAAAGAAATCGACCACAGCCTTTCCTTCCAAGTAATTGATGAATAAGTGCATGCAAGTATCATTGTCATTGGACCCTATGTTATGAAACGCATTAGAAATTACTACCAGGAGCTTTTTTGTACTAACAGTGTTATTCCCCTGAAAACCTAGGAAGATGCTCTTTAAAATTTGGAAGTGGATGGGTAGTAGGTGCTAGATTAAGAGGACACATGCCATGGTGTGGTTGTGGAATATTCTTCGAATTGAAAAAGCCCATACTTTTTAATGACCTTGGAGGGATTTGTGGTAGATTGGATAGGTATATGGTGGCTATATAAGTTACCAATCATTGATGATGATGAAGACTGAGAGGATGCAACACTTCGAGTGCCACCAGATCCACCATTAGATGCCATCTCGTGGATGATAGGTGAAGGAAAGAAAAATGAACTAGAAGAATCAAACAAAGTCCTCCTTAGAGCACTCTATTGGGTAGATAACACAATGTTTCTTCTTCCTATTTCAACAATAGGATTGATTTCAGGTGACAAGCCTCTTATTCTTCTAGAAGTGTGAGAGTCTAAGGACATGAAAGAAAGACCAAAACTGACGAAACAAAAGGTTATTGTTGATTTACGGGTTGTCTACGTCTATCTTCCCAACATTATTGAGCATTAATATCTAGCTCAATTGTTTCCCATGAATGGTTAAGCTCAGCACGGGTATTGGCAATGTCTAAAATGCTATTAAACAAGTTCAAAGAAATGTTGGGTTGGTCTTGGAGACCAGGTTCAATAAAGGGCTTCCTTGCAATATGCAAAGTCATTAAGAAATAAAACAATCAAAGATTCAATATCAGAAAAATAAATGTGTATCGATGAAAATCAAGTATAAAAATTAACTAGAGAGATATCGAAGATCTCCCCAGTATGGTCGCCAAATAAATGTTGAGGAACATATATGAAATGATCTTACTCAAGAATTTTCAGATTCTACTTGGCTAAAGAAAAATAGATGGAAATATCACCCTATGTTTATAGCCAACAAAAATAACATCCTAACTCACAAGTATTAATTACAAGTGCTTAGGCTAGTCTTTTATCAATAAAAAGTTGTTGGAAATTCACTTTTTATGTAATTTTCTGAATATAATAGTTGCTGAAATAAATGTAAAGACAAAAGCAAAGACACCAAGATGATAATAAAGACATATGAGACATAAAGAAATCCTTTATTTCATTCCAATTCATCAAAGAGTCATTCTTTTACAAAATTTCATGCAGAAATTTAGGACCAAATTCAAACTTAAACATCCCCTATGGAACATACAAAAGGACCTCCAATAGAAATTAAAAAACTGAACTCTAAAAGATGGATCAACTTGCCACAGATTTGCTGCCCACTCGACTCTACACAATAGCCTTTGTCAGTCATGAAAACTAATTAACATAATCAATATAAATGCAGCTAAACAATATAAATGCAGCTAAACAATTCATCACATTAACATATAAATCATTCTCATTTACACAAATTTTGATGCACAACAATAACACATGTAAATAACACAACAACAAGATAAAACACTTATCTGTAAACAAGAGTTGTGAAAATAGCTTCTTGGGATGGATGTTCCACCCAACCATAGATTGATTGTTCCAAATATCAACATCCAGTCACCCCTGAGCTGAGACTAGTAATCCACAAAAGAGGATAGTCTCTTACATTCCACTCACATCTCATAAAACTCACAACCCATTGATATATTCCTACAACAATCCCTATTTTCCATCATCTATCTTCCCCTTGACCTGCCCAACCCAAGGAATGTAACCCTTCACTTATCTCAGTCCCTTGGGCTTCCCATTCATTTATCAAGGTCTCTCTGGCATAGGTAACTAGTAATGTCTTAGCTGGAAACTCAAGGGAACTTGATGCTAGGAAAGCTACTAGGAAAACCAACAAGAAACACTTGTTGTTTTAGTGCAACTCACAAAGGAGTTCACTCTTCATGCCTGGAAAATTGGCTCTTCAGTTTCCAACTTCAAATATGCTCCAATATTCTTCATATTTCTCTAAAATTCTCCCTCCATGGTTGAACCAACTCCAAACTCTCTTTTTTGTTTATTTCTACTTGCTCCTCATGCACAAAAACTCAATGTGTAAAACTATTGTTCTCCCAACCCATACAAACTTCCTCTCTTTGGCTTGCTTTTATTGATTCACACTCTTCCCCAATATCATTGTACTAAACCCCCATGTTCCCAATAATTTGGGATATGACCACTCACACCCACCCTCTTACATGCATTCAATGATTGGCATTGAGAACACTCAATTAGAAATTGGAAGATTCACATACAAATAACAATTTTAGGAAAATTGGTTGACTTAATATACATGGGTAATATCCCCTTGGACTCCTCTTGGAAATTATCTTAGACACTCCCCTCTCTTGTGTATTAATTCATCCCCTAGATTTTGTCCATGTCCCCTTAGAAACTAGCATCAGATTTTATTAATAAAACAAAGAAATACAATTCACATATTACATCACTTTGGTCATAGCCACACATTATATCTACATAAGCATTAATGAAACTATGGATTATAGTGTGAATGATACATTCATCCCCCCTACAATTTTGCATTGTCCTCAGTGCACTTTATGCCAATATAAATATATGAAAATGTATATTACATTAGTTAGAAATATAAATTTTGTAATTTAACAACTCTAGCAATATTTCCAACCACAATCTCTTGTCCCTCTCAACTCGCTGACACAAGGAATGCACCACTAATTTATTAGGGTTAATCGAAGGGATGTACCATCCATTTATCAGGGATAACTAAGGTATGTATCATCTATTTATCAAGGATAACCCACAGAATGGGAGATTCTTTTATCAAGGTCCCCAACGTAGTTGGCTAGGACTATAAGATGTGGTTCCAGAACTTTGGTTGCTCAAAATGGATTCTTGCATTATGTTTTCCTAATAAATTTCAAAAATTTGTGGGTACTCTTCTTGCATGTTTTCTTCATGCTCCCATGTAGCATCTTCAGGACCATAGTAGGTCCATTTAACCTTTTCATTCCCTATGGATTAATTCTTGAGAACTTTGACTTTCTAGTCTAGGATGCATATTGGTTCCCCCTGAAAATCCCCTTTGTGCTCGACCTGGATCACATTCCAATCAATTATTTGGTTAGGGTTAGGCACATATTTCTTTAATAATGACACATGAAATATATTATGCACTCTCATCGATGCAGGAAATGATAGCATGTATGCAACTGACCCTATATTTTCTAATATTTAAAAGGGCCCACAATATCCTTCTACCAACTTTAGGAAACTCCTTAATATTATAGAAATTCTATTTTCCTTTACTTTTAAGAACACATGTTTTCCCACTTTAAAATCTCCGAAAACTTTTTTCTTTCCTACATAATATTTCTTCCTATCTCGGGAAGCCTTTCAATTCTTCTTTATCTTTATCGTTTTCTCTTCCATTTCCTTCAACAATTATGGTCCAACAAGTTCTATGTTTTCTATATTGTCCCAACTCACTGGTGTTTTACATTTTCTTCCATACAAAGCTTCAAACATACTCATCTTCAATGAGGCATGATAATTATTGTTGTAGGAAAAATAAACTAAATGAATATAATATTCCCACTTTGATGGTTGATCCATCACATACATTCTAAGCATGTCCTCAATTATCTTGTTAGTCCTTATGTTTTCCCATATGACTCTGGGTGATACATTGTACTAAGATTTAAATTCATTCCAAATCCTTTGAAAAAACCCTTCCAAAAATTGGAAGTAAACTTTGGATCTCTTTCTGAAACTATTTCCTTAGGCACTTCATGTAACCTAGCAACTTCTCTCATATATATTTTTGCAATATTTTCTTCCTTGTGTGTAGTATTTACCGAAATAAAATGTGATACCTTAGTCAATTTATCCACCAACACCATTATGGAATCATGTTTCTTTAATGTTATGGGAAGCTTTGTAATAAAATCGATTGTGAAAACTTACCACTTCCATTCTGGAATGGGAAATGGTTGTAGCAAAGCTGCTAGATGTATATTCTCTATCTTTACTATTTGGCATTCAAGAAATTTTACTATGTAACTAGCCACTTCCTTTTTCATTCATGGCCAAAAATATTGTCTTCTTACAACTGCAAATTTATTCTGATATCCTGGGTTCCCAACATATGACACATTCTTCATTTCTTTCATAACTACATTTTCATCTCACTAGAATTCGACATATATCATTTTCCTTAGTACATGAGAATCCCATCTTCTTTATGCTCATAAGAATTAAATTTATGCTGAAAATTGCATTGTTGTAATATCTCCTTTATTTTTAAATAATGTTGATATGAATTTGTTGTTGCAATAATTTGATCTTTTAGATCTGTCTTGTACATGTTGATGACTGCAATATGCACTTCATGAGATCTCTTACTAAGTGCATAGAACACTTGATTTTCCTTTCCCTTTATATGTTTATTTTCAAAGTCATATTCACTCAGGAATTCCAACCATCTAGTTTGTTTGAAATTTAGTTGTGGTTGTCCAAAGAAATTATTCAAACCATAGTGATATGTCCTTAGCTCGAATTTCTTACCTATAAGATAATTCCTCCACATTTTTAATGCATTTACAATTTATTCTAACTTTAAATCATGGGTGACATAATTTCTTTTATTCTCTTTTAATTTTCTAGACTCATAGCATACGGCGTGATCGTTTTGACTGAGAACTCCACCAAGCCCTTCCTTGCATATATTGGTGCACACAAAAAAATCTTCATCCAGATCTGTAATATTCAATATTGGTGCACTTTTCAATATTTCCTTCAATTGTTGAAAACTTTATTCACACTTGGAAATCCATTTGAACTTCACTCCCTTATTTTGAAAAGAACTGATTGGACTTGCAATCTTTGAAAAACATTTTATGATCTTCGGTAATAACTAGAAAGAATCATGAATGATATAACCTCTGTCACATTATTTGGCACTGGCCATCCTCTAATAGACTCTATCTTCTTAGGATCAACTTTTATTCCATCTGCTGAAATTATATTCCCCAAGTAGTGAATCTTCTTTTGGTAAGAGATGCACTTACTTAGCTTAGCATACAATTTATTCTCTCTTAAAACTTGCATCACCATTCTTAAATGTTTTTCATGTTCCTGTTTTGATTTAGATTAGATGATTATATCATCTAGGAATACAATTATGAACTTGTCCAGGTACTCCCTGAACACTCCATTCATCAAACACATAAAAAATATTGGGCCATTTGATAGTCCAAACAACAATACGACGAATTCATAATGTCCATAGCCTATCCTGAATGTTTTATTGGTGATGTATTCTTCCTTTATCCTTACTTGATGATAACTTGATCTCATTTTGATCTTCGAAAATATTCATGTGCCTTTCAGCTGATCAAACAAATCATCAATTCTTAGCAAAGGATATTTTTTCTTTATTGTGACCTTATTCAGTTGCATGAAATCAATACACAAGATTAAGGTTCCATATTTCTTCTTTACAAAAAGAAACAAGGCTCCCCATAGCTACACACTTAGGCATATATACCCCTTATTTAACAAATCTTCAAGATGCATCTGTAACTCCTTCAATTTTGGTGTACCCATTATGTAAGGTGTCTTAGAAATTGGGGCAATGCCTAACATCAAATCTATAGATAAATCGATGCCTCTCATTGGTGTAAATCCCAGGATTTCCTAAAATACATATTCAAAATCCCTTAAGACTGGATGGTCTCCAATGATTGCCACTTTATCTTTGGTTGCCTCTTCCATGTGGTCGGAAAAAATATGACAGCCCTTTCTAAAACTCTTCTTCAACTGCATAGATGAAAATTCTCTAACAACTATAGCTCTTGGAATGAATTGAATCTTTCCTTGCTTCCCTTATTTATCAAGACATGTGATTTTCTTGTTGTAACCGTCTAGGACAACATGGTGCTTTTCCAACCAATCAATTCCAATTAGACAATCATATGAACCCAATGGTATGATCTTTACATCCACCTTTTTGTTGATTTCATTCATGTATATTGGACAATAATTACCCAACTCATTGGTCTTTCTCTTATCCCATGTGACTAACTAAACAAACAAAGATTTACTATGCTTACTTCTTTGCAAGTGAAATATTTCAATAATGTTAGAATTTATGTAACTATGTCTAGCTCCATAATCAATTAAAATTTTTGTGGGATTGTTAATGATCTTACCTTCCACTTCAATCATGGGGGATTAATATTCATCTTGCTAGTTTTCCAAGGCCGCATAAATACTTGGCATGTTTCCTCCCATTTATTCCACTATTTCATCCTCTTGAATGTTGTAGACAGTCCTCTTTATTTCCCCTTTGTCCGGGGAGTCCCAATATAAGTGATTTCCCTCACATCCCCAAAATTGTATCACTTGTTTCCTTGTATTGACCTTGCTGATTTGCTTGGGATTTTTTTTTGAAAAAGGGTGACTTAAAACATGTCTTCCTTTGATCATTTTTCACTTTCATCTTGTCATTCCAATATTTTTGGAAAATTTTCTTTCCTTTGCTTTGCTCATAAATATTACTTTCTCTCGTTATGGTCTCCTCCAAAATATTGGGGTGATCATATTGAATCTTGTCACCATAGAAGGAGGGTAACCCACTTACAAACCTTTGCATTTTTAATTTCTCATTCTTTATGAAGTCAACATACTTCAACAACTCATATTCCTCCATTTTCATGGTTCCCAACTTGAGTTCAAAGAACTCTTTCATCTCCCTTTCATAATAATGCTCAGAAAAATGTTTCTCTTGGAAATATCCTTTGAACTATCTCCATGAAATCCTCTTCTCATCAAGGTTCTTGGATTTCTTAATTTGACCCCACCACACAGTTTCCTTTCCTTGCAAGTGGTAGGTGGAAATTATATTTTCCGCCCAGGAGGGGTAATCATGCAGCTGGAAATATTTCTTCATTTCCAATAGTCAGACCTCGGCCTCTTATCCTTTCATGTTATCACCATTGAAAGTAGGTGGCTTGATTTTCCTGAGTTCACCTTGCAAAATGTCTACCTTAGGCATTCTCCTTTTCCTCTGAATAGGAGACACACTTGGGTTTCTCCCTAGTCGTAAACTTGCATGAGTCCTTCTAATGGAATGCTTTGGATAATGATGGTTCCTATTCATGATTCTTGACTGCCTATCATTTCCAAGATATCCCCTTTTTCTATGGGATCTAGATGATGACACTTTTATAACACTAGTTGTTTTCTTACTGCAAGAGTCCTTTTAAAATTGCTTGTGCAATATTTTTAATCTCTAAAGTATCTTTTTCTGAGACTTAATAATCTTTTCATTATCCTCTCTATAGATTTTCACTTCCCTGTGCAAGCTTCTCATAGTGACAAGCTACATTCTATATCTTCTTCCATTTGAATCTATCTCAGCATTCCCCATGCTAACATGAAGACCCATGATCTCTTTCTCATGGCTATAATATTCTTAAGAATCATCCATCATTCTAGTGCTCATGTAATGACCAAAGATTCTTTCCCATACCTCTAATTCTTTATTAAATGTGCATGTAATAATTACATTAGACATGCTTAGCATACAACACTTCATCATATAGAATATAAGTTATTTCTTCATCAATTTATGGAGGAAATAATGCATAAAATCAAAGTTATTATTACTTGTATTGATTCCTCTCTAAAATATCTTTCCAACAACTGTACTCATCCCTCAATCTAAGTTCCGAGTAAACATTTACAACATTTACATGCTGCAATTTCCACTCTTTTACTGCTACAAATATCTCTTTATTAATTTTACGATAATTTGCATAGCCCAATTCAAAATTATGGGATTAAATATGTCTTCCACTCCTAAATACCTTTCCAACAATTAATCATTTTTCTCAAATGTGAGCTCGGAGATAACATTTATGGTCTGGAGAATTTTAGGTTGTTTTACCCAATTTATCATTGAATGCTATGGGTGTCTTATTTATCTTCCTACACATTTTTAGGTACCCATAACCAAAATATGAATCCCCCTCTAGATTCTATGGGTCATAATATTTCCACCAATTGTTCATGTGCCCCAAATGCACTTATGAGCATGGATTTATGCCTTTTGGTAGTAAATCTCGTCCCAAAACTTTACCCTCACTATTTTAGTTGTAACTTTCTCATACAAGCCATGTTTTGTGAACCGTTTATCTCATTGGATAGCTCTCTCTGAGTTCTTTTATTTGAGCTAGAAAGACAAACTTTACCTTGGAACACTCTATTGTCATGGGTTTTTACCAGCTAAAAATGTCATTTGGGGCCTCAAAAATGCATCGCAAGTTAATGTCCTTCAAAAACCACAAAAAAATTGCATAAAACTAATTGTTTTATTTCTATAACAACCCTTTAAATATATACCATTGATCTAAAATCGGGATAAATAATAACCGTTGATATGACTCTATCGACCATTAGCGATCAACACTTTCCTTTGGACGTGAGAAACTCTGTCCCCAATCTGTCAATGTAATCATCGACCATCATTCCAACTCTTCGATGATCAATTTTCACACAAATCTTAAATCATTTGATTTGACCATCGGTGATCGATGATCCCCGACTACTGTCGAATACAGTTTCTAAAATCAGTTGACTTGACCATCAACTATCAACCACTTATTTTGGTTCATGTGGAAACTTCTGATGTGGCATGACACATGGATGTTGATGTGGGATGAGATGTCATTTTGAGGTGTCAACTTGGGTGATGTGGCATGACACGTGGATGCTGACATGACATGACACATCATCTTGAGGTTTCAACTTGGGTGACATGGAATGACACATGAATGTTGACATGGAACAACAAAAAATCATCATTTTCCATCCATTGGCCACCGATCAATTCTCTTACATGACCTGGACAAATTGTTGAATCAGTCAACACCTGACCATTGGCTCATCAATCATCAATGACTTCTCTTGCTTGATTTACAACAATTCTTTGAATCGGTTGACACTCGACCAATGACCCATCCTCCATTGGCGATTTTCATTGGTAATTGATAACACTTCGGTGTATTCGAAATACCCTCGACTATAGACCATCGATGGTCAAATATTTCTTAAATATTCTAGATTCATTTAAACTTGGATTTTTCCCACAGATTTGGGGATTTCTTTCTAAATTGTCCTTTTCCCACAGACTTGTCACATACAAATATGAAACAACGAATTTTGCCAATTTACTTTAGTTCGAGCCCATCCAACCCTAGTGTTTGAACCACATGCTCTGATACCATAATGTAACATCCCCTAACCCATCTGAGGGACATTATGGTGTGGAATATTCATAAAAACAAAATTTATGATAACTAAATTAATTCATTTATATTTAACTAATTTCTTGTAGCTTTCAACTATGTATTAAAACAGAGTTAGCTACTACATACAACCATAAATAGAAGAATCTACAACATGCTAATAATCAACATGAAATGTAGCTAAACCACTCATCACAACAACATATAAATCATTCTCATTTACAGAGAGTTCATGCACAACAATAACACATGTAAACCATTGATCAAATGTCCCAAATATCAATATCCAATCCCCCCCGAGCTAAGGCTAGTAATCCAAAAAACAAGGTGGTCTCTCACAGTCCACTCACAACTCATAAAACTCACAACCCACTGATATCTTCCTATAACTATCATGATTTTCCACAACACTATTTCCCTTGACTTTCCAAACCCAAGGAATGTACCCCTTCACTGATCTTTATCCCTTAGGCATCCCATTCGTTTATCAGGGTCTCTCTAGAACATGTAAACATGAATCCCTCATCTAGGAACTCAAGGGAGCTTGCTTCTAGGAAAACTACCAACAAAAACATAAAACAAGCACTTGTTTTTTTAGTGCAACTCACATAGGAGTTCACTCTTTAGGCCTAAGAACCTGAATCTTCAGTTTCCATCTCCAAACATTTTCCAATAAGCAAATATTCTTCCAAAAAATTTTAAGTCTAATATTTTTCTTCATTTCCTCCACACTGTCATATTATTTTCCTCTTCCCTTTCTCCTTCCCAACATTGTAGCCCTAGAAAGGTTCGAGGTTGTGGCATGCTACAACAAAAATTGTTAGGGTGTGGAATATTACACCAAATTTAATTTGGTGTGATACATCACACCATGGAAGAAATTCACCTTGGAAACATGGCCAACCCCTCAGCCCTCTTCTTGTTTCACACACCAAATGTTTTTTGAGGGTGCAATGTGTTTCACAAAAACAAATTGTGGTGTGATACATTACATCACCAACGCTTTTCCCTATATAGAAATTTGTATCACAGAAAGTTATTTTTCTTGTGATATAATTTGTATCGCATGAAAAATGATTTCATGGGATATGACCAAATTTACCTTTTTTCCCTATAAAATTTTCCATATTTTTTCTAAGGCTTCCCAAAGGTAAGTTACCTTCTTGAGGCCTTCATTTCTCTTCATTTGGGCATCAAGGCAGGATTAAAACTTAGAACTAAATTGATCATTCTATAATAATTTTCATACACAAAGGATTTAGGACTATAAGCCCTTATCATCAAGACATTCAATATTCAATAAATAATCTATAAGGGTATTTCATGAACATCACACACACACACACACATATTAAACACCTAAAATTTAATATTACAATGAAATTTCATAGTATATCTATGGTTTAGATGTGATAATAAACTATCGATGGAATTAGGCCATTAAGTCCCTCTCAAATCTAAAAATTCGGGTTGCAGACACTCATAAAAAATATTGTGTTGATAGTATCTCTTTCATACCATCAAATGGTATGCCTTATTGACACTTGAAAATCTACATGGATTTAATAATAATAATAATAATAATAATAATAATAATAAAGGATGTTCTACTCTGCTCCATTTTTTAAGACCACTCAAGAAGTAGAAAGGATTTATTTAGTAATAGAGCTTCCCCTTTTGGCTCATCATCCTATGTGTTCCTAATTCTTATAGCTCAAGAAACAACATACTTCTAACTCTAGAATAACATCATGCATGCCACATCATTCAAAAATTGATTGCATCAACACTAGCATCAATGTTATACAGACTAAGGCTATTTAAATGTTGTATATCACATTAGTAATGATGAATGCATAAAAAATATTATTCATTCAAGATAGTAAGAACATCAAATATTAACTAGAGGCATGCTAAAACGTTTTCAGAGATTGAATCTCCAAGAAAGCATACACATGAAACTCATTTTAATTCCTAAATGCATTAAATAGAAATATCATTCCTTACTACAATTCTTTTCGAGAATTTCCTTATAATTAATATTCTACAAGGATTTCTTCTTGCCAACAAAACTTATTAAGTCAACCATGCATGCATAACATCATTTTCATGAGAAAAGAAAAAGTGTACATTCATTTTCTAGCTAGTACATAGATAAGAAGAATTATCTAGTTCAAACTTGTTGTCCAAGCCAACTCACAAATATTGAGCATTGTTCCACCCAAACATAGTCTTAGTTTCTCTGGTGCTCTCCACAAATGGCCATCCCCTAGAAATACCATGATACCACAAGGGATAACTTGGGTGACTCTTGGCAAGATTTGGTAATTGGAAACCATATAAAGGTCAATTTCACAGGGAAGGCTCCTAAAGAATCTTAGGAAATCAAATGTTAATGGTGGCCCTTCCTGTTGGATCAACATAGAATAAGAGTGAAGCCCCCTTTCCTAATCCATAGTCCCTCAGAGAAACTTTCCTTTAGTGATAACAATGTGTCTAACAAAACTTAAATTAATTGTCCCGCTTTCCAATGACACAAATGAGATTCTCAAACAAATTATTAGAATTAATCACTCTTTTTACGCATTGTTTCTATTCATAAATGTATTATCTCATGTGTTCTTACCCACTCTCACTCTTCATGAAAACTTCCATCCCTTACCCACTTGTGTGTTCCCACAAAATCATGATTTTCCTCTTTCCAAGGCAACCCTAGGTCAACCAAGAATTTCCATGCTATTGTACTCAGTTCATGCTTATCATGTGCTGCTAAAAGGACTTCCTTAGCTATCACCTAGGCTCAACAATTTTTCAAAGGAGGAACTTCCACCAAACAAGTCTTCATTAAATGATTTAGGCTAGATGAAACATGGGTGGGATATTTTCAAATTCAAAGATCATCAAAGATATTGTTGGCAAGATATATTATAATGATTTGCAATGTGTACTCCAAGTCTCCCTCACTATTCCTCATTTGTGGTGTCATGGTCCCTATATGCACTCGTCCCTTAGTTGACTTCTTGGCATACTTTTTCATCAATTAAAATATGATACATATACATTGTTTTAGATTTATCTAGTTTAACTTGGAATGATCAATAAATATTCATTCCAAAACATAATAATGCTAAACATAATTAATTACAATTAGTTAGGGGGTCAAAATAGTGACATGAAAAAAAAGATGAAGCATGGTTGTTGGCCATAAGAACATATTTTCAACTACAAAATTATTCGTCAAATATGAAAGAAATTATTTCCATATATCATCTTCAAGGGAAAGATTCCATATGGTGGAACTAGCTAAAAAAAGTAAAGCATATTGATGAAAAACAATTTCTTGGAATCATTTCAAGAAATACTTCCAATAATAATACTTGTTAGAAATTATTATGCTTAAAAAATGAAATAATTCTTTGAGAATAAATTTGGAAAATCAACCATGGAAAATTATGAAAAGAAATTATTAGAGCTTCTAAGGTATGTGGATTTCATCAGGAATGAGAAAGTTAAAATTCACAAGTTTTTGAGTGGTCTAAGTTATCATTAAACAAGGATAAAAATTAGTTTGTTGAGCCCAAGACTTTGGAGGAATCCCCAAGGAGAGTTAAGTATTTATGTGAGAAAAATAGGGGAATACCATATTGTCAAAAATCTTGGCATGATAACAAGAAAGGAAAGATGGATTAGAGGAGGAAAATATTCAAGCCACTTTTCTTCATGAAAAAATCATAGTCATGTCGGAAAGGGAAGAAAGCACCAAGTGATCCTAATATGACATATTCCTTGTGTAAAAGGGAAATACCAAAACCTATAAAGTGTCAGGGATGTGAGGGATACCACATATAAAAAAAAAATCCTCACCAGGGAGATACGATGAGGATTGTTCATAACATTCAAGAAGTTGATACAGTGAAAGACTTGGGTAGGAGAGTTCCAAGGATTTATGAAACCTTGGAAAATAGACCTAGGACCTCCCACTAAAATGGAACAATAGACCTGGGAATCCTATTTCTAAACTAAGACCTGCCACTAAAATGGGATAATAGACCTCAGACCCCAATTTTCCAAATTGGGACATGCCACTAAAATGGCCCTCCAAGTTGATTTCAACAGATTTTTCCAACTAGAATGTACCAATATAGATGAAAAATTATATGATGATCCAATGTGGATCATAAATTCCCATTTAGGGAGGCTTTTCTTCCCTAAAATCTTTACTAAACGAGGTGAGGAAAAGTTTCCTCTAGCTTCCATCTAGAGTACCATTTTTCCTTACCTAGAAGTTGTCCTTTCAACCCAATCTAAAAAAGGCCATGCTCCCCCTAACTTGTAGTTCTATACTTCCTCTCCAAAATCATGTGATATGTCAATTCTACCTAAGAATTCATTTACAAATCCTTTATGGTAGGTAGTACCCTCTCCACCTCCTAATCCAACATGGACATCTCGTAGAGTTTTAATTTCTCCACATTCATTATTGATTAAATGCATATGTATGGGGGAATACTGAGTTTGTATGCATTATATCCCACCTTATCCAATACCTCAAAAGGGCCATACCATAGAGCCTTGATATTCTTGCTAGGGTCCTAAAATATTTCTTGGTTTAGCTATAACCAAAGTCTGTCTCCCACTTTGATTTTCTTCTTGGTTATGTGTTGATCATGTCCAACGTTATACTTTTTCTATGACTTCTTCAGCGTCTACTGTACTTTCAAATGGATCTGTCTTATGTTTTCAAAAAAAAAAATCTCTCAAAGCTTCTCATTTGATGTCTTTCGTCACTCCTCCTTGTTTTCCATATGTAACATCCAATGGAGAAGAAAGAAAATACATAAATCAAGTTTCAAAATAGGACTTACCAATAGAAGTGTGGACTACTTTATTATACTAGTACTGAATATAGTTTGTGTTTTCAACCTAGGTATTTAGATGCTTCTTATTCTAACCCCTCAAAAATTGTAAAAATGTCGCATTGACTAATTTTGTCAACCTATATGTCTATGGATGATTTTTTTTAGATCTCTTAAACTTCATGTCCATATTATCCCAAAGTGTAGTCCAAAAGGAACAAGGAAATATTGTATCCTTGTCTAAGACAATACTCCTTGGAAGCCCAAGGTGCATCGAGGCCTATTAAAATACCATGTCTATCGTTTCTTGTCCTTCTATGGTATTTTTACAGGGAATATGATTGCAAATATGGCTAGACCTATCAAAAACCACACAAATAAAGTCATGTCCCTTCTTGGTTGCCATAAAAGCACCCAAAAAATACATGGAAATTCTTTCCCAAGGTTGAGTGGGTACATGTAAGTGATGGTATAGGCCTTACTTTCTATTACTAGTCTTTCTAGTACAACAAAGTATGCATCTTATAATATAATGTTCTACATCTTCCTACATTATGGGCTAGTACACATACCTTTATAAGTTAGAAACTATCTTCCCAACACCAAAATTCCTTCCAAGATTAGAGGTGTGAGCCTCTCTGATCAGTTGCAATCTTTGAACTTTAGGAAAACCGAGCTTGTCTATATTGTAGAGTAATCCATTTTGGAGATGATATTTCTTCTACATATTATATGTATGCCTCTTTGTATTCATAATGGGTAAAAGAATCCATGTGCATAAGATTTCCAAAATCTGTCTACCAACTTATTAGTGTTTCTCTTCTTGTACTTGATGACTAGATGAAATTGTTGCAAAAGCCTCATCCACTTGTAATTTCTAGTTTGTTGTAGTTTACTCTAGGCCTACAAATACTACACTAACTAGTGATCATTGTGTATAATGGTTTACTTACCCATCAAATATTGCTTCAACTTTTTAACAAATTGAAATAGGGCATGTGGTTCTTTATATGTACATTGCAATTAAAAGATCCCCTTTGAAACATTTAAGAATGACACCATGCTCACTTACCTCCTTGCATCAAAAATTCTCCCATAGAATAGCCACTTGCATTTTCTCCACTTTGAAGGGATTCTGCAAGTTAGAAAATATGAGAACTGGTGCTTGACTAATCTTTCATTTTAGTTGATCGAAATATTTCTAGTAATCATTTTCTCACTGAAGACTCCTATCATTGGTTTTTATGGTGTGGAATGGTACAACTACCACTGAAAAAGATGCAGTGAACTTACATATGTATTGTGATACCCCAAGAAATATCCTAAATTCAGTGATAATAGAAGGAACTTGCCATTTTATGATGGCCTACATCTTTATATATCTATCTTGATCTCCCCTCCACCAATCAGATACCCCAAATACACCAATGGATACTGATAAATCTCATGTTTCTTAAGGTTATCTAGTAGTTGGTGAATTTTCAGAGTCTCTAACACCGGCATGAGATGTGACATGTGATCCTCCTAGGTATAGATATAAACCAATATATCATCCAAATACACTATGTCAAATGAATCTAAATATGGGTGCAATACATCATTCATCAATCTCATAAATTTAGCTAATGCATTAAATAAACCAAATGGCATGACTAAACATTCATAAAAACATTGCCTTGTCTTGAATGGAAATTCCAGGTGTCTTTTCTTTGACATGTACATGGTGGTATCCTGATTTGATATCCAACATAGTGAACTAATTGACATTTTGCAACCGGGAAAACAAATCGTCAATCCTAGGAAGTGGGTATCAATTGTTGTATGTAATATTGTCCAAATATCTGTAGTCGATAAAAAAAATTCAGTTCCCATCCTTCTTGGGTACTATGATAATAGGTGAGGTGATTGGTTGAATTTATTCTTGCTCCAACATCTATTGCAACTATTTCTTCACTTCACCTACTTCTAGAATGGACTATCTATACATATCTATATTGGGTAATGGGGAGTCATGTAGAAATTGAATCTCTTTCTTCACTTCCCTCTTAGGTGGTATCCCTCTAGGCTCTTGGAAGCATCTTGGTACTCTTTTTGTTTAGAACCACTTGGATTTCCTTTCCTGTGGCCTACATTTTCTAGATACTATACTTGAACACAAGCCTCATCAACTATCTTGGGCCTGAAGAGAACCACTTTCTTTCATAAATTACTATGTAGACACCCCATATAATTGAGTAGTAAATGTGAGTTCTTAGGAGATATTCCTAGCATGATAGCCACCCTTCTCAATTTCGTGGTGTACTCATGCACGCTTTATCATTTCCTTTACCTGAAGTAATGCCAACATATCCATTGGTCCTATACATACTTGACAAGGTAGAATTGAGAATTAATAAGGGTTTTGAAATCCTCCCACTTATTTATTATCGGATCACGCTCCAACCTAACTGTTTACATGTCACTTTCCCACTGGGTTAATGCATGACCCTCTAATTTTAGTCTGGAAAAAAATCTAGAACTTTTATTTTGTATGGTGGACACTAAAATGGATCTCTAACTATTACAAACAATTATTCAATTTTATTACATTGATATCACCTTGGTATGGATTAATATCCACTTTTTCTTATATTTTAAATAAATACTATGAAGAGGTAATGTCATTGGGATTTGGCTTCTCATTCTTGAGCTCTTTCCTCAACTCCTTTTCTAGGTCTTCATATCTCCCAGTTTCCCCTATGATCTAATCTATAAGTTAGATCCTCTATCATTCCCAAATGGTTTAATATTTATTACTATAGCCACCATGAGTAGGGCCATATTTCAAGAGATATCAATGACCTCCTCTTCTAGCCTAAAAAATATCTCTTCTATTGGATCTCAATGGTTGTTGTGAATATACTCATCCATCAGGGCTACGTTTCTATGACTTTTTTCTTAAGACAACTCTTGGATCGTACAAATTTCCTTAAACACCCTGAAGAAGACTTCTCTAAAACCAATATGATCTGTAAACCACTGTGGATATTCCAATAGAATGGTTTGTCACAATAGATCTTGTATTATACTAAAATATTTTATTATGTAGGTTTATATTTCCTTAGATATCAAATTTATATTCATTATCATAATTCTCAAACTAACGAAATAATTGAAATAAGAAAATGAAATACTATGAAAATGAACACACCATCCACACAAATAAACACAAGATGTATCCTAGGAAACCCAATGTGGGAGAAAACCCAACTAGACATTGATGCCTATAGAGTTTTTTATGACTCGATTTCCTGATTGGATACTACAGACTCTTCTTCCTAACTATGTTATGTTCTAAAATCCCACTCAGATTCTCTAGTCAACTATGGAACAAGTACAATATAAAATTTTGGAATCCCTTCTCCTCCAATGTAATATCCCCAACTCAGATCTATTAGGGAATCAATGTTTGTTGTTCTTTCATGACAAATGTGGAATGTTGTAATTTAATTGAAAACTTTCTCTACCATATGGCTATTCCTTCAAACATATTGTAGAGATTCAAATGCTCAAAAATATGGAAAAGATCACTCATGGAATTATTATTATGGATGTAATTTGATACAAAGCAATAAAAGAGTTCTATTGGTTTTTATATAAGTTGGAAAGAATAACCCACACTACAAAATATAAGCAAAACCTAATGTAGATACCAAAGTATTATCCAAGAGATGCTACCAAACTGATCTAAGCCCTCCCTAACCTCACACGATCTTCTCCCCTCTATTTATTATTCCTTCGATCCTTCTAGATCTTTCCCTTTTGACCAAATCAAATCCTTACCTTATTTTCCCTCCAATTTTCACTTAAACATTAAAAATCACTTGTTAATGTTTAGGTAATTAATTATCTTATTTATATTTAATGTCACTTTAGAATTTGTCATCTTTTAAACTAGTGACACTAAATAAATACTTCTGACTCCCTTTTTCATGTTGGCTATAGCCTACGTGAGCCATATATACTACTAATTCAATCTCCATCATGATCAATTGGAAGGGTGCATTACATCCTAGAGTCCTCGTATTTAACATAGCGTGATAATTGTCCAGGGTTAGGGTTTTTACTTACTCAACCCTCTCTTAGTGATAAGGTTTGGACCTTCTAGAATCTTCTTGAAATTCCACATGTGTTATTAATGTGGAATGATGTGGCATCCAATTGTACCATGGTGTTCAACAAGGTAGGTCAACTTGTGGGAGGTAGAATATTTGAGTACAAGCTTCGATTGAGGTTATTTTAACACCATTGGAAATGTGTCAATGCTTCTACCATTGGTGAGGGCATGTGCATGATTTTCGAATGTTGTAACTAAAAAAAAATGTTGTTTAGTGCCTCAAAATGGATGCAAAAGGCTCTAGACCCCAATTTTCCACATTGAGAGCTTCTATGGATGATTTTAAGGATATAAATTAATTTTAAAATAAAGAAACCTTGACAAATATCACTAATCCTTCATATGCCAACTAAAAAAAATTTGGAGATATTTTTGTTAAAATATTTAAATTTCTAAGGATTTTATATATTTTGGATAAAATTTTTAAGGTAAAATAATTTTATCATATAGAATTTGGGTGAATCATTTTTATAATAATGAATATTTTTTAGGGGGAAACCATGGAAAATTATCCATGAGAGAAATTTAGCCCCTAAAATTATCCTTGGGAGCTTCCACTAAAATGGCCCTACAAGTGAATTCCTCAAAACTTTTCCACCTAGAAGATACCAAAATAGATAAAAAAATTATATCATGATCCAATTTGGATTAAATTAATTGATGTTTGTTAATGGATACTAAAAGAGAGTTAGAAAGGATATAAACCTTGTTGAAAATTAGGCTTCCTTTAGTTATTCCATACATAATTGGTGTCAAACCTATCTTCAC
>JZKD02S1672762.1:1156039-1172808 GCA_000966675.3 Picea glauca
TTGTCCTAGGTCCCATGGTATAAGATAGAGATGATTCATCCCCTCCCTTCTACACATCCCTGAACATACATGATAAAGTGTTGCACAACTGCTTGATGGATTCAGGGGCTTCTCAAAACCTCATGCCCAAAACTGTCATGGAAGAGTTAGGACTAGAAGTCACCTAAGCCTATCATGACCTCTATTCCTTTGACTCCAGGAGAGCTCAGTGTCTCATAGTTATTAAATACCTGGTCGTGACCTTGTTTCAACTACCCATGAAAAGCCTGGTCATGGATATTGTAGTGGCCGATGTTCCTCCCAAGTTYGGTATGTTGTTGTCAAGGTCTTGGATAAAAAGACTGGGGGGAACCTTGCAGATGGACCTCACGTATGCTACCATCCCATTGTTCGGAGGGGAGCATAGAAGACTATACAGGGAAGCCCAACTGGCCTACATAATCAGTGATGAAGCCAACCCTACCAACCATCCCATTGGACACTGATTTAGGCTCTAGTTTACTACAACTCGCCCATGCCCCCGAGCCTCCTCTCAAACTCAGAAAGAAGCTCACCATTTCCCCTAAACTTCCTCCCTCCATCACCCCCATCTGGAAATTGTTCTTTGATGAAGCCTCTTCCAGGGAAGGCGCTGGAGCTGGGGTGGTTTTTGTGTCACTTGCTCAAGAAACCATATCTCTGTCATACAAATTAGAATTTGAAGCTACCAACAATGTGGCAGAGTATGAGGCTCTTGTTCTGGGATTAAGAGCTACGAGTGAAATGGGAATTCAAGAAGTAGCAGTGTTTGGTGATGCAGAGTTGGTGGTCCAGCAGATCAGAAACGCTTATCAGGCTAAGCATCCTCGGCTCAAAAGCTACAGAAATGAGGTGTGGGACCTAGTTGACAGTTTCTTCTCAGCATTTAACATTTCATTCATCCCAAGAGAGGAGAACACAATGTCCGATTCTTTGGCTACATCAGCAAGTAATTTCAAGGTACCCTTGCCGCCTAAATTCAGATATGACGTGGAAGTAAAATACAGACCCTCCATACCTAACAACGTCAAACATTGGAGGGTATTCGAGGATGATCTTGAGATCAGAAAGTTCTTGGAGACTGTCAAAGAATTTTCAGAGATGCATATCGACCAAGACTCTGTATCTGAAGAAAATCTTGGTGGGGGTAATTTTCTGAATAGGATTGCAGAGTGTAACATCGTGCAGCTACCCAACAATCATATTCCAAGGGAATTGGTTCGTTTGTAAAGGATTTTTGATAGAAATGATGTGTCATTAAAAGGAGAGACCTCGAAGGATGATGCTAGTACTATTCAGTGCAACATTGGGACCGAAGGTGAGCCCAAGTTTGTCAAATTGTCAAGAAGTCTGACAGAGGAGCAGAGGTCCGAATACATTATAATTTTGAGGGAATTTGCTGATGTGTTTGCTTGGACCTACGAAGACCTCGAAACCTATGACACCTCTGTCATCGAGCATAAAATTCCATTAAAGGAGGAGGCAAATCCATTCAGGCAGAAGCTGAGACAGATCAATCCCATGCTACTGCCTATCATGGAGAGGGAAGTGAAGAAGTTGCTTCAAGCTCAGATCATTGTACCACTAAGATATTCAGAGTGGGTGGCCAACTTGGTGCCAGTAAGGAAAAAGAATGGAGAGATCCAACTCTATGTAGACTTCATAAACCTGAACAGGATCTGATGAAAGGATAACTACCCCCTACCAAATATGGAACATATACTACAGAGGGTAGCAGGAGCTTCCAGGATGTCCATGATTGATGGATTCTCTGGCTACAATCAAGTCTCTGTTCTACCTAAGGACAAGGAAAAGATAGCGTCCACCACTCTGTGGGGCACATTCATGTATGCCAAGATGTCATTTGGATTAATGAATGCAGGGGCGACATTCCAGCGTGCCATGGATATAGCTTTCATCGGGGAAAAGGATAAATTTGTGGTCGTTTATCTGGATGACATCACACTATTTTCAAAATATGATAAAGAACATTGTCGTCATCTCAGGAAAGTTTTCCTGAAATGCAGAAAGTTTGGCATTTCATTAAACCCCAAGAAGGAGTCATAATTGACCCCAACAGAGTTGAGGCGATACAAGCCTTATCAATCCTGAGTTCCAAGAAGGAGGTCCAATCTTTCCTCGGTAAAATTAATTTTCTGAGGAGATTTGTGCCTAACTTTGCTGAGGAGGTAAAGCTTATAATAGCCATGTTAAAGAAAGAGAATGAAGTAAGGTGGACCCCTCAATTGCAACATTCCTTTGAACAAATCAAGAAGGCCCTGACTAAAGCTCGTGCTTATCAGTCCCAACTACTTAAAGGATTTCCTTATCTTCTCCTTTGCCTCACCTGACATCGTGGCTGTTGTTCTATTATAGACAAACAACATTGGGCTAGAACAGCCTATTGCTTATTTCAGCTGAGCATTGAGGGATGCCGAAGTCAGGTATGACACTATGAAGAAGCAGGCATATGCTCTGGTAAAATCTCTCAAGGCTTTTAGAACCTATGTCCTGCAGTCAAAAATCATCGCCTATGTCCCCTCGGCTGTTGTTAAAGACATTCTTATTCAGCCTGACATAGACGAGAGAAGGAGTAAATGGATAGCCAAAATTCTGGAATTTGACCTGGAAATAAGACCCACCAAATTGATCAAAGGTCAAGGTTTAGCCAAGCTATTGGCTGAGGAAAACTGCCAAGCTTTGGGGATAAGTTTCATCAACAAATGCTCAGGTATTCAGCAGGATCGACTATCTGACATAAACCCTCAAAGGAAGCCCCCATTGGATCGATGTCCTTGTTATAAGGATGTCATATACTTTCTACAGGAGCTGCAGCCTCCAGACGGCCTGCAAAGAAGCAAAGCAAGAGCTCTAAAGCTCAAAATAGTCAGGTACTACCTGATTGATCAAGTGTTATATTGGAAAGACCCCCTGGGGGTGCTTTTAAAATGCATGAGTCCACCAAAGGATGAGATGATCATGGTTGAATTTCACAGCGGCCTGTGTGGAGGGAACCATTCCTAGAGAGCCACAGCCCACAAAATCCTCAGGGCTGGATATTACTGGCCTACCGTGTTCACTGATGTTTGCAAAAGGGTCAGAGCCTGCATCAAATGTCAAAAATTTGCAGGAAAGCAACAACTCAAGTCTCTGCCATTAAATCCGGTGGTGGTTCCAGGGCCTTTCCAACGGTGGGGCCTAGATTTCATTAGAGAAATTCACCCTACCTCCAGTGGGTAGCACAGGTGGATCTTGACTGCTACAAATTTATTTACCAAGTGGATTGAAGCTATCCCCACCAAGAGTGCTTCCCACAAGGTAATCATTGGATACTTGGAGGACCTCATCACAAGGTTCGGCTGCCCAAATAAGATTGTCACTGATAATGCAGCCGCTTTCGGGGCTGAATCACTAGCCAAGTTTTTTAAACAATTTGGGATCAAATTGATTCACTCCACTCCATATTATCCATAGAGAAATAGTCTAGCGGAATCCTCCAACAAAATCCTGATAAGGATCATCAAAAGGCTATTGGAAGACAACAAGAAGGCCTGGCATTCCAAATTAAAATTTGCTCTATGGGCTGACCGAGTGACCACGAAGAGATCTATCTGCGTGTCTCCTTTCCAATTAGTCTATGGATCGGAGGTTGTTTTCCCCTCTCAGTTAGCCATCCCTGTAGCAAAATTCCTCCAGGACCATCAGGAGGAGCCTGATGACATGATCATAAGGATTCATCAGCTAGTGGAAGTCCAGCAGGCTAGGGAGTAGACAGTGGACAGAATTCAGGACCATCAGCGAAGGATCAAGTAGGTTTTCAATAAGAAGGCCAAGAAGGAGCAGTTCCAAATAGGAAACCTGGTGCTGAAATGGGATGCTCCTAAACAAGACAAGGGAAAACATGGTAAATTTGAAGCCCTGTGGGTTGGGCCTTTCAGAATCTCTGAGACTTTCTCAAATAACACGTACAGGTTGCAGGATTTGGAGGGTGAAGGAGTTTTCAGCAGCCCAGTAAATGGGCACTTTCTTAAAAAATATTTTGTCTGAGCCTCCAGTGGCTCCTATGTTTTGTAAATATTTCATTTTCTGTTTTTTGTTTTTACTTTTTGTTTCGTGTTAGTAAGTGACTCCATAGCCCAACAACAAGGCACTGGAATTGCAAATAAGTTCTTAGAGCATCGCGGGGACAACTCTATCCCCCATGGAGCCTAATGTTAGTAACAATTGTGGTATTGGGGTTTCAAAGGGTAAGAGAACTGAGACCTTTTGAGTCTTGAAATACCGATGGAGATCCTAGCCGTTGATCTTGGCAGGACACATGTCAGACATCAGGAGGAGAATCGGAGTTTCTGGAGGTAAGAAAATTTTACATGTAGGAATCACGATGCGCGATTTCCCGACTGGATCAGAACCGTCCATCAGCAGGGACACGTGACGAGAGATCCCGCAGAGTCGGGGATCGGGGAACTGAAATTCCTATGCACATGATAACAGGAATCACGATATCCTGATACGCGATTTCCCGATGGAGTTAAGCACCGTAGTGGGGGATAGGTGTCGGAAGGTCAATTCTTGTAGGGAGACAATGCCAAGTGGCATCGGCATATCAGGAGTCGGAGATCCATGAGAACAGTGGATCACAACAGCGCAGGTGTCGATTTCTTGACGAGAAAATCCCAACAAGAGCAGAGAAAGCGCCATGGGCCAAAGCAAATCTAGACTGTCCGATCCAACTGGGACAGATGGAATTCGTTCGACATATCGGCTATCGAGATTTCAGGAAGCTAACACCCCTCATTTCTTGCATTTTGAAGCCCCGAACCCTGAATTTCTGATAACTCCCAAAATCGGGCCCACGGATTTGGCGCCTGGTCATTGAGAAGGAGGCCTGGGAAGGGGCGCGTTGGGATTCAAAGGATCGTGAGTCCCATGGACAGGAGCACCGTGGTATTGAAAACCTCGATCAGTGGGGGCCAGCTGTCAGCACAACAGAGATGGAGGTCAGCTATCAACGTAACGAAGCGTCAGGATTTGGACGATCGGGAATCCTGCGGGTGACCCGATTTGGACGTGCAATTACCAATGACTCAGATTTGAGCGCCTAGATCAATGACTGAGGATTGATTTCGAACCCCCTTTTCCATTTTTCCTTTAATAAGGGGGTGGTCCGGAATGGGGTAGTTTTATGTGGGCCCATTTAAACCTCTTACAACCTTCCACCTCTTCTTACTGCCTCTCAGACCCCGATGACACGTATCCTCCATTTCATCATCTTGCACTCCTAGCCACCTCCACCTCAGCTAATTGCCCCCACCTTGTTCAATCACCGAATATCCTCTGTTGTCCCCACGTCATCTTCTTGTGCCACATCGCATCTACACCTTTAGCTCCTAAGAGACCACGCATACCCAATATCCTGTCTGTCATGCCCATCACCTTAGCCTTGTCAGCTCCGTCCACATTGGCTAGCCGAGTCCCCCTACAAAAATCCATCAAAGCGGCAGATAGCCAAAGGTAGGCTACCAAATCTCCCAAATGAATATTTGACCAGAGCCTCTTAGATCCTGATGAATCAGTTAATGCAAATGAGGAAGGTGGGTGATACATCATTTCCTTTCTTAAATAGAAGGTTAGAAAGGAGCGTGCACAGAGACAGGCTATCAGTTCATCCTGACAGAGATCGTGTTTGACAGACGACTGCATGGGCATTCTGCCCAACGTCTGCATGCGTAGCCTAATAGAGAAGCTCCTCAATGTCAAGCATTGAACTCATGATGTGATCTCACTTTCAACACCTAAGTCAGTTCCAAGTATATGTAGGCATTTTTTCCATTTTGGTAGGTATCGATGGTTGAGCAGAGCTCCCGGTTGTAAAGTTTTAATGAAGCACTGATACTCTGGTTATGTATGAATTTTTGAGACTTCTTTTCTTATGAATGCCATTTTCTTTCATGTCTTTGTTTACACTGTGTTAAAGCAGCTTGGAATTGGAGGATCCAGTCAAGCTGTAGCTATTATAGGATGATGTTGTAATGGATCAATGTAATAGTTACACTGTCTCTAATCAGTTCTTCTGATTTTCCTAGTGCTGAGTGACTTGGAATTGGAGGATCCAGTCAAGTCCCCTTTCAGTTTCTTGAGACCCTGAACCAAGCAGATCTTGCATTCAGTGTCTTTCTTTTGCAAACTATCGAAGGCCTGTTGCCTAAAGTAGTTTGTTCATTTTTCTCCTAAGTCTTCCACCTGCTCATCTTTTAATCAACCCACTTCCTGAAGTTAGGATTCCAGACCTCCTTTGTTCTTTACGTACCAGATCTAGTCCCCGAGTTAGAATGATATCTCCTCGAGCTTTTATCTCCATTTGATCATCCCTTTATAAACAAATCGTGACATTAAACTGATGGGTGTCAGGCTCTACTCCTACAAGCAATCCAGGAGTGACTTCCGACGCTAACAACTTGATTCCTCTATCTATCAAATGAAAACAAATCCAATCAAAAACTTCATGTATAGGAGTTGGAATAAGTTCATCACCTATTATAATCATTCCTAAACCAAAAGTATTGGTAAATGTTTGAGTAGCTGACACTTATTCCTTCTACTAGAATATTGTTTCCCTATGTTGTCTTCATTGGTGTGTCAGGCTATCTCATTTTCTTCTTATATAATTTCATATTCTTAAGAGTTATTCATATTTTTATTCTTTAATTATTCTTCGATTTTCTTCATATCTTCAACTTTTTTCTCATCTTATCATCCTTGATAATTCCTTATCCTCTGCATAAGTTTTGTCATTCCTCTCATATTCTTCCTTCTTCATTGTCATTTGCTTCCTTTTTCATTCCCAGATCTTCTTTATTGGTGTCTTTTTGTGTGCTTTTTCTCTTCTTTTGTCCTCAACTTATAACGTCTCCTTAAGTAATTCCTCCCATATTCTATGTTGTTTTTCTTATCCTTTTTTCTTGAAGGACTTGTCTCTCAATAGAATTCTTTTCAGTGTCTTCCTTCTTCTTTCTTTCTTTTTCGTAAGAAATAATTTGAAAAATATTCAAAAATATTAGACAAGGTATGGAAGAAAACGTAACTCCATTGTTGTTTATTAAATTATCATAAATGTTTATAAATACATATTTGAGTGATGATTGGTATTCAACTTCCATGTGACTCTTTTTATCATTTACGACTCTTCATATTTGCAATCACATTTACATAGGTAACACAATCCCAAGGATTACATGTCCAACATCCCCCTCTTAATCTGAAGTGGTGTTTGTGAGTCCAAGCATCATTTTGAACTTTTCAAAATTTTCTCTTCCAAGCGCTTTGGTGAAGATGTCCACAATTTACTCATTTACAAAACAATGTATCAAGTGAAGAGTCTTGTCCTCTACATGATATCGAATTAGGTGATACTTTTTGTTTATGTGCTTATTTCAATCATGGAATATGGGATTCTTGGGAAACTTGATTGCATATGTATTGTCAACTAGAAGAGGAGTATAATTCACTTATTTCTCTTGCAAATATTCAAATATTTTATTGAGCCACACAATCTCCTTTGTTATTTTTACAATTGCCACATGTTCAGCCTTTGTTGTGAAATATGTTGGAAATGATTGTTTGTGTAATCTCTAGGAGAAAAATGCTAATCCAAGACTCACGAGATAGCCTTAATTTGACACTTGTTTTTCCTTATCCCCAACAAAGTCTAAATCAAAATATCCAATAAAGTTGAAGATGTCCATCTTAGAGTACCTAAATCCAAAATATTAAGTTCCCTTCAAGTATTTTACATCTGTTTGTGTAGGAGACGAATGTCCTTCACAAGGATTTTGCATGAACCTAGGAAAAATCTTAACAACAAATGAAATGTTTGGTCTGGTGGTAGTAAGATAGATAAGACTTCCCACAAGTTGTCTATATTTGGTTGCATCGTCAATTTTTTTCCCTTCTTTTGATGTGAGTTTCAAATTTTGTTCCATTAGAGTAGAAACATGATTACACTCAACCATGCCAAACTTGTTCAACAATTCTCCAATGTGCTTATTCTAGGAAACGAATATGTAATTTGGATTTTGAATCACCTCAATGCCAAAATAGTAATGAAGATTTCCCAAATTTGTCATCTTGAATTCTTTCTTGAAATCCATCTTTATGGATGAATGTATCTTTCATTATTCCTTGTTATCAATAGATGATCTACATATAGCACAAGATATACAACAATTTTAGTAACTTTCTTGACAAACAAAGTTGCATCGTCAAGATTAAAATGCTTGAAATTCAATTTCAAAAGATGTGTAGTTATCTTTACATACCATGCTTGTGATGCTTGTTTAAGGAAATATAAGGATTTGACGATCTTGCATACCTTATGTTACTATCCCTTCATAACAAATCCTTCTAGTTGAGGCATGAAAACATTCTCTTTGAAGTCTCTATTCAATAAATAAATCTTCACATCAATTATGTGTTGTCATGGAAAATAGAGTACAGATGGTATCCCATTTTGCTATGGGGGGGCAAGTATCCTCATAATAAACACTTTATTTCCATGCAACTCCTTTTTCCATGAGACTTTGTTTATGATTTTCAAGTGACCCATCAAGTACTTGTTCTTTAATACCCACTTGTAGTCAATTCAATTGGTTTCAAGTTGATATTCCACCAGCTTCTATGTCCCATTCTTGATGAGAGAAACATATTCCTTCTACATGGATTATTTCCATTCAGATTGATAAGTGGATTCTTTAAAGGAAGTTGGTTCAAGGTTAGTATATCAACTTAACTCACAAACTTATGAAACATCCATGTCATCTACATCACCTAAGTTTATCTACATTACCTCCATCTTCTCTTGACGACATTTTGGTTCCTACATTTCTTGCCTCATCAAGATAAATAACTTCAAGTGTTGTTTTGAGCCATTTTGGTGGAACTTTCTGAGATTGTCTCGGTTTCTCAAGTCATTTAGATGGTGTTTATTTCTCATCAAGAATCATCTTTTCAATCCTCTTGATCACATCATCCAAATGAAATTCGGGTTCTAATGAAGTGGATGGAGATTCTTCATGTGCAAGAGATGGTGCTTCAAAAGGAGATTCTAAATATTCACCAAAGATAGGGATTCCCCCTTAAATATGTGTAATCTCATCATAAAGTTAATGATATGTATTTACAAAAGTGAATCTGTCCAGATGATGAAGTTACCTCTCAACAATTTTTTCATTCTTGGAGGATTAAAAAAGGATTACATCTCTGGTTCAAAGATGAAATTATTGTTTGTCTCATCATAAAGATGATATCCCTTGGTGGTATTTGAGTACCCCAATAATATGCACTTATGACTCCTTTCATCAAGCATGCTTATTTTCTCCTTAGGAATCAAGGCATAGGAGGAGGAACCAAAGACCCTAAGATACCCCACCGAAGGAATGTGGCCATACCACATTTCATGAGGAGTCATTTTTTGATGAACATGATATTGACAGATATTTTTCACATAAAATGAGCATAGAACTACATCATCCCAAAACATCAGTTTTACATTCTTAAAAAACATCATGGAACGAACCATATTTAGGAGTTTCATGTTCATTCATTCAGCTACACCGTTATATTGAGGAATGTATGGATGTGTTCTTTGATGTTTGATCCCATGTTGGTGAAGGCAGATTTAAAATTCATTACATGTATATTATTTTCCATTATGAGTGCAAATAGAACCAATATGAGACACATGTATATTATTTTCCATTATGAGTGCTAATAGAACCAATATGAGACAAAGCTTCATTTTGAATCCATAAGTGAAATTTTTTATGAGCTTCAAAAGCTTGTGATTTATATTTTAACAAGTACACACAACACATCATGTTGTAACTATCAATAAAAGTCATGATATATCTATTTCCATTTGCAGAAGGAACATGCATAGAGACACCCAAATTAGAATGAATCAGTTCAAGTTTTATACATGCCTTGTAAGTAGAATCATGAAATGGTTGTTTTCTATGCTTTCTAAGGATACAAGCATCAGATTGCATCAATTTCGTCGGAATAGTAGGAAAACTAGAAACACCATTGTTTCTCAACAAACAAAGATTGTCATAATTAATATGTCCAAATATAGCATGCCACAAAAGACTATATTTCATTATACCTTCACCATGATGAGAGAGGTACGAAAAATTATGTGTATGAGAAAATTTCCCTTTTAGCATCAATAGTCATCCATATTCCATGTATGTAATAACAACCATGTTGTCATAATCCTTCCTTATTTCAACTTTTCCACCGAACATATGAATAGAGTGGCCTTGCTATCAGATGTGCACAGGGGACAACACGTTTAATCACAACTCAAGAAGATAGAGAACATCATGTAGATGAAAATAAAGGAGTCTAGGAATTTTGAGCCTAATGGCGTCGATTCCTAAAGGTTTGAGACTCGATTTATCTACAAAACACTATGTCATCTACATTGTCATTGAAGTATTCAAAGAAATATCTTTGGAATATCATGTAGGAGGTTGCCCTTGTGTCAAGAAGCCATGTATCTATCCAAGAGGCGAGTGAAGTGTTAAACAAATCTTTAGTTACTCCTATATTGTAATGGGAAACAATGTAATGCACTAGTTCTTTACCTTTAGTTGGTTCTGAAGTTTTAGCTTTGACTTCTTTATGATTATGTCTCTCTTTCAACTTCTCCAATGGAAATTTGTAGTCAACTGCTTCATGTGACCCATTCCTTTTGCAATGGGTATAGTGAAAATAAGATTTTCAAAGGAATTATGCCAACCCCCTTCATTTGAGCTTCTTCTTTCTGCATCCTTTCATTTCTTACCAGAGTAACTATGATTTTTATTGATCCCCACTACCACCTTCAAGATTGCATTTCATCAAAAAGATCAATATTTTTTCTTACAATGATCATAATATCAAGGGTACTCATTATACTTTGACACAATATTTACAAAATTGTTTTCTAGTGGAATAAACGTCAACGAAATGGATGCTAATATGGTCCACTAGTCCACATGAAAATCATAGAGACAAAAGGAAAAAAATATCAATGATACACTTACAAGAGTGGGAGGTATTTTAAAGAAAGATATACCTCATTTTAAAACTAAATATTGAATTTTTCTTGAATCAAAATGACTTTCAACATCCCATAGGTATCTCCCAAATGAGACAACTATTGTTGGGTGGTTCTCTTACAGGGAGAGGGTCTCAAATATTTTGAATCAAGAATAAAAATACGACTTGGAAAAGTCAATGAGTCCCCATACATTGATGCATAGAACCAGATTTGATTTGATTTGATATCCTTTGGGTTGCGAGGGATGATGAGGGAGTGAAGAAAATTAGGGTTTTATTTATCGAATTAAGGTTTCATGACACAATGAAACAATGATTAGGGGAGAAATATTGCTCCCAGAATTTGTTGGAGCATCCAAGTTACACTCAGAAAAGTTTGTCCCGAGAAGGGGATATGTATTTTGGTAATTAAATCATCCAAAAAATGAGAAGAAGAAAAAAATACTCATGGAAGAAAGGTTTAGATGGAGAGAGAGGGGATAACACGCATTGAACACCAGAAACCTTGATGCTTTCACGTAGAATGAGAAGAGTGTGCATAAAGAATCCTTTAGACTAGAATGTAGAGGGGCTGGTAGGGAATTCTCTATATGGGAGGAGAAACAATCATGGATTTAACCTGAGCTCATTTACCACTTTCATTATAGATATAGAAAAGAATGTAACTCCATTGTTGTGTATTGAATGATCATAAATGTCTATAAATACATCTATGATTGATGATTGGTATTCAACTTCTATGTGACTCTTCCTATCACCTATGACTCTTCATATTTACATAGGTAATGAAATCCCAAAGATTATGTTTCCAACAAACCAAAAAATAATAAGTCAATGCTCTTCTATGAAGTTTCTCAACCTCATTCTCTCGATGATAGTATGGGAAAGATATCCTCATCTATTGTCTATGTCTTGGAAAAATCCTTGAGGTATCATGAATTTGAACTCTTTCTAAATTGAAATGATATGACTCAACATTTTCTCCTTCCATCCAAGACGAAGTGGAATTTTATATTCCCTACATGCCTATATATATTAGTGGATAGGATAGGCAAAGCTTCTTTTGGTGCTAGATCAAGAAAGAATAGAAACCATGAAAAGTTTTTTGATATCAAATATCCTATATTATTAACCTATTTGGAAGATATCCTTGGAAGTGTATGGGGTGCTTATGTGGCACCATAAATCATTATATATGTGGAGTGTTCATCCAAGTAACAATCTCTAATTTTTTTGGCACGCCTATTTCTTTTGGAGATATTCTTGGGAAGGATATGAAAAAAACGAGTTCATATAGTGATGCTAGGAAACCATTGCAAATAAATGAATACTAAAATTGATACATTTTCTTCCATAAATATTTGAAATAAATCTGAATAGGAGGCAGCTATGTGGAACAATACCAACCTAACCCATGAATGAATTATAACCAAAGATCATGTCTAATAGGTAAGATGATATGAAAAATTAATTGGAGGCGGCTATGAGGAACAATACCAACCTAACCCATGAATGAATTATAACCAAATATCGTGTCTAATAGGTAAGAGGATATGAAAAATTATGTGGCTCCTAACAAATAATTTAATTGAGCTTTGTTAATGGCTTCTGAGGAGACTTAGAAAGGATAGTGGCCTAGTTGAAAATTCTTCATTCTTTAGTGATTTGATACATAGTTGGTGCAACCTATCTTCACATGAGTTGAATGTTTTTCACTAAATATTATATTGATCAATTGAGCTACCCATATATATCCTAACCTGAGGTGTATATTAGGGAAATGTTTGTTTCTTAAAGATTTGAAAGATCTCCCTTCTTCATAACACTCAACCAACATGTTATAAAAATTATGTTCATACATGAAACCTTTCATCCAATTATTGGTGAAATGAATTTCAACATTGTATAATTTCTAATAGACTTCAAAATCATTCAAAAGGAGTGCTCTAATTATTTTTTCCTAATCATTCATAATTCTTCTTCTGTTGACCTCTATTTGTTGAATCTGGTACCTAACTACTTATCATGAGGAATCATTAGAAATTTGGTTGTTGAATGGTGTATGAAGGCTGAATTTATATTTTTTTCTACAGAGATATTGTATTCTTTCCTTTCATCTAATTCCTCATCATCCATGAGCCCTTCCCCATCAATTAGACAAAATAGTTCATTGTGCTTTTGGGCTTCATAAAAACTAGTAGTGTATGAGGTGTCTACATAAATGGGCAATTTATCATCTCTAGCAGCCTAAGAATCCATGACTAGTTTATTTTCTCTAGTAAAATATTTTTCCCTTCTATCTAATAACTCTATAATTATGGGATTTTTTTCTCTTACTTATGTTGTCTCTTCACAAAGTCCATTTGATCCTTCAGCTGGTTTGCAATTGATCTCTCCTATTAACCTTCATTTTTCTCCTCATAACCTTTAGTATCCCTACAAAAATATCTATATGTCAACGCAACACAAGAAAATATCTATATGTCAGCGCAACACAAGAACAAGGGATGTAAGGCTTACCTTAAAATTTGTATTAAAACACACAAATAGTTAACCTTCTTGTAATTTGAAATGGAACCCAATTTTAAACATGGTAATTTTGATCCTGACCCAAGGCACATGCCATCATAGTAGGTATTTTAATTTAAATGGGTTTTACAATATAAAATTGGATTTTTCATCAATCAATTTGTAAGAAAAAAGAAAATAATAAAGCTCATGGAAATACTTCACTAAATTCTAACTAGGGAAATTTCAAATGTGCATAAATGTCACTACTAGATAAAACAATGAAACAATCACTTATCTCATTTAAGATAAAAAATTTTAATCGAACAAGATCATTTCAAACTCAAATATCTAGTTACTAAAACCGAAAGACAAGTGACCTTTATTGTCCTATGACATTCCTTAATTTGGTTGGAAATTCCATGCATTATGAGGGGAGTCCTCATTTCTCCAATGCATAAATGCTAAACAAAATTTCAGATTTATTTATAGGTTCAAAAGGGTGTTATTTTGAGTTGTGGCATAGTTGAATCAGGTGGAGACAAGGAATGCCTTAAATATCTATTAATTCAGAGTGATGTTTATATTTTAAGTATGGAATTTTAATTTTAAAAATGATCTCACATGTGTGGAGAGATTGAAAAAAAATGGGAATGTTTTATATGTATTGGGGTAGATTTCAAAATCAAGACCCCTCATCGTTACTTTAGCTGAGGGTAGGGTTGATTTTTAAATCTGAATTGGTCCTAAAATTGGGGCTTATGTTTGCATTGAGGTGTTCAATCTATATGTCAGGTATGATTAGAAATTTGAAGCATAAATGCACATAGAGGAGGCCAATTTCTTGAATATCAAGAAATTGAGATGTTGTGTCACCACAATTCATAAAGGAAAGGTTGAAACACAATCAAACAAAAGAATGGATTCACATTAGTAAAAGGTACGGAGGTGATATCATCAATGTTTATTTCTTCAAACCATATCAATCAAGACTTATCAAATCATTTAGCGATCAAACCATATTTGTAAATTTTTTTATCAATTCTCTTAGGCGATAACCAATTGATTTATTGTTATTTCCTTTAAAATTTGGCAACAACACTATTCCATTAGTGTCAGATGTGCATCATTGACAATAATTAACAAAAACAATCTCATAAAAGAATATTTAGAGAAAAAATAAATTCATATCAATTAGAGGGAACTAACAAAAAAAAAATGGCAATGGAAAATATCATTAGAAATATATGGAAAAAATTCTACACACTAATATATGACATGATATGTCACCTACATGTTGAAAGAAGTGGAAAAAATAATAGAAGTAAATTATTAGAAACGAATTTTTTTCTTACATAAATGCACATGACTTCAATTGAAAATCCATGGTTTTCCCAAAAGTAATTTTTATTAACTAATCATCCATATGTAGCGAATATTCACAAAAAAATTGGATGCATAATCATTGGTTTGGCAAAAATATTAAGAAAAAATATTATTTGTTCATGAAAATTGTTTGTATTTAGGAGAAAAACATAAATGTATGCATAACTATAATCATAAATTAAGCTACAATTTTTTTTATTTTTAATGAAAATATGAAACATTTTAGCCTAAATTTCTTCAAAAAAATTTAAATTTATCCAAATTAACAAAATTTTGCATAAAAAAAAAAGTTAAATTCTACACACCTAAAAATATTTTCACACATGAAAAAAGTACAAAAGTTGGTTCTACATCTATGAACATAGAGTTGTGGGAAAGAACGCTGATTGAAAAAATCGAAACCCATGACACTACATTTATGAAGTGAATGCTTGATTTGGAAGTTGGGGATGACCACTTAATCATGATGGATTTATTATACTTTAATGACTAAATAACCCAATTTTGGAGCTTTGGCCTGATCAAGGAGATGTGGATTTCGAAGGAATCATCAAACAATGTTTGAAAAGAAGATACTGAAAAAGGCACATCAAACAAATTCAAAATCTTGGCGAACATTAATAGTAACTAAGTGACAAAGATGCCTGAATATGACATCAAGGTTAATTGATAAATCGAGGTCCTCTAAATATCTTATCTTGGTCAAATTTTCAAAGGGATAAAAGTTTAAGAAGGAAGGCACATCAAACAAATTCAAAATCTTGGCGAACATTAATAGTAACTAAGTGACCAAGATGCCTGAATATGACATCAAGGTTAATTGATAAATCGAGGTCCTCTAAATATCTTATCTTGGTCAAATTTTCAAAGGGATAAAAGTTTAAGAAGGAAGAGACATCAAACAAAATTTAAGGAAAAATATTGACCAAATATAAAATTGAGTAGCTAGAAGAGTAAGGGTATTCCAATTTGGATATTATAACTTATTACCAAATCAAGACCCACATGTATCAAAGTTAGTGACTAGAGGCCCCAATTTGTAAACCAAGGCCAATCCTAAAATTGAAACACATCCACAACAAAATTGGTGAGAGGAGGGTTTAATTTTGCAATAAATATGGATTCCTAAATTGAGGAATTATTCAAGTAAAATAATCTACAAAGAAGCCAAATTCGACGATGGGAATGATCTAGATATTAGGAAAAAAAAACTGAGTGATAAATATAAAGAAAAGAAACTAAGTCAAAAAAACTAAACAAGTGAAACATGAAGGTCCATCTGTTGTTGGGTATTTTACCCTACGGACTAATAGACTAGGGCTCTAAGCCTATACGCAGATCATGACCCTTCAGATTTAACCTTTTACCTTCTACCCAAAATCTCAACCCCTTTTCTCAGGCAAACACAGTAAGAATGAACTAACCTTATTTTCCGAAGGTTGAAGTAGATCCTCCGTTGAGTTGTTGTCTCTTTGCTATCGCTGCTCCTTCCACAAAGCTTTCCTGCAACCAAGACAAAAACATATATGCATGCTACTGATCTACTAGGGGGTTAGAGATAAAACATAAATCAGATAATGAAGATGAGATTCATGTGTTTCGGGACGGGAAAAGTATATTTTTCATTACCATTAATATGAATCAACTTACAACGATTTCTGAGGCTGGTCACCGTTCCACGATCCTGATCCTGGGCTCTTCCTCTTCTTTCTGTCCTCCAACTGCTGCTGCATGTATTTCTCCTGAAGCTTGAG